>APFE031324496.1:55512-79475 GCA_000404065.3 Pinus taeda | reverse complement strand
AACATGGGATGGGTCGGGTACATATTTTCTAAGCATAGAAACATGAAACACATTATGCATCTTTCTTATATGGAACGACAGCTCGAGCTTATAAGCAACTAGTCCAATCCTTTCTAGGATCGTGAATGGCCCAACAAATCTAGGTGATAGCTTTGTTCCCTTACCCATCCTAAAGGAACTTTTAAAGGGTTTGATTCTAATGAAAACCTGGCTTCCTTCCTGAAAGTTTCTATCAATTCTCTTTGTATCAGCATAACTTTTTTGGTGATCCCTGGCTTCTTTTAGTCTCTGTTTAATTGTGGCCATTTGTTCTTCCATTTCTTGGAGCATTTCGGGTCCCAACATGACTCGGTCCTCTAATTGATCCCAACTTAACGGAGTACGACATGGTCTTCCATACAAGATTTCGAAGGGCGCTGCCTGAATTAAACTGTGGTAACTATTGTTGTAGGCAAATTCTACTAAGGGAAGGTATTTCTCCCATTGGCTTTGTTAATCCATGACATACATTCTTAACATGTCCTCCAACACTTGGTTTACTCTTTCTGTTTGACCATCTATCTCTGGGTGATATGCTATACTGAAATTTAATTGTGTTCCCATAGATTGTAATAGACTTTTCCAAAATCTGGAAGTAAAACGTGTGTCTCTATCAGATATTATCTTGCGTGGTACTCCATGAAGGCGAATTATTTCTTTCAAGAAAACTTGAGTGATCGCTGATGCTTCAAAGGTGGTCTTGACAGGAATGAAGTGAGCACTCTTAGTTAATTTATCAACCACAACCATAATACAGTCATGTCTCTGGGACGTCATAGGTAAGCCTCCAACAAAATCCATCGAAACAACCTCCCACTTAGTTTCTGGTATATCATGGGGTTGTAAAAGTCCTGTCGGGTGATGGTGTTCAGCTTTAACCTGTTGATATTCTAAAAATCGAGCCACAAACATTGTTATATCCTTTTTCATTCCTGCCCAGAAAAATAGTTGTTCTAAGTGTGCATACATTTTCTGGACTCCTAGATGCGCAGCGTATGGAGCTTGATGGGATTCCTTCATTATTAAATTTCGAAGATCAGCATCTTTTGGGACATAAGTCCTATCCTTATATCGTAGCAATCCATCATTTTCTAAGGTGTATTCCTCCCACTTGGTTGCCATAGGTAGCTCTTCTTGTAAGGCAAATTTTATTTTCTGGTAATGTGGGTCCCCTACTAAATGATTTAGAATCTGGCTCCTCAAGTCTATCTTTAATGTCGTCATTGAATGAAGTCTAGGTCTCCTGCTTAGAGCATCTACTACTTTGTTTTCTTTCCCCTTAATATATGATATTTTGAAGTCATAATCACTAAATAGCTCACTCCAGCGTCGCTGTCGAGCATTGAGGTCCTTTTGTGTGAATATATACTCAAGACTTTTATGATCTGTTCGTAACTCAAATTGATGCCCCATTAGATAATGTCTCCACAATTTCAAGGCCATTACAACCGCTGCTAATTCCAGATCATGAGTTGCATAGTTGATTTCATGGCCCTTAAGTTTTCGAGAAGCATAAGCGATAACTCCTTCATCTTGCATCAAGACTGCTCCTAACCCTTCTCCTGATGCATCAGTGCATACAAGAAAGTCCTTGTCCATGTTAGGTACCCTTAATATTGGGGCCGTTGTGAGTCGATGTTTTAGCTCCTTAAATGCTTTCTCACACTCACTTGTCCATTCAAACTTGACCCCTTTCTTTTGTAGGTGGGTGATGGGATTAGATATTTGCGAGAACCTTTCTACAAACCTTCTATAGTAGCCTGCTAATCCCATAAAGATGCGTACTTCTTTGACACTTCGAGGAGTGGGCCAAGTCATTATAGTTTCAATCTTACTGTAATCTACTGCAATGCCCTTCCCACTAATGGTATGGCCTAGATATTGAATTTCTCTCTCAAAGAAGGAACATTTAGAAAGTTTTCCATAAATCTTATTTTCTCTAAGGCATTGAAGTACCAACCTCAAGTGTTCTATATGCTCTTTCTCATTACGGGAATAAATGAGGATGTCATCCAAGAATATTTGGACGAAGCGGTCCAGATATTTTCGGAAGACACTATTCATCAAGTTCATGAAGGCTGCTGGGGCATTAGTCAAACCAAATGGCATAACAATAAACTCATAGTGTCCATAGCGTGTTCTGAACGTCGTTTTAGGTATGTCTTCCTCCTTGATTCTTAGTTGATGATAACCTGACCGTAAGTCTATCTTGGAAAATACTGAAGCTCCTTTTAGTTGATCAAAGAGGTCATCGATCCGAGGCATTGGGTACCTGTTTCGGATGGTGGCCTTGTTTAGATCTTTGTTATAGCTCCAAATCTCACCACTATGGTTTGTGATGCTACACCCATGGCCTAGGGCAACCCCTCCTTCCAGACCTGGTCCAACATCTAAAAAACAGTGTTTTATTCCCTGTACTCGACATTGCCCTGAGTTAAACGCGTGTATACGTGGGTTCATACATACCTAACCCGCGTATATGTATTAAAACACTTAAAAAAATATAAAACTCCTTATTTTCGGGCGGAGATCGCGGGTTTTACCTGCTGATCACCTGTTAGTGCCCTTGGCCTCAACTGTCCCCAACCAATTCCTAACTAAAAAACTACTTTGGAATTGGTATAAAAAGACATCAAAGGGAAGGCCTAAAGGAGGAGAGATCATAGAGCAAGGTTATTATACTGAGTTTTTTCCCCCTGATAAGGTCTGAAGACCCTTGTGCCTTCTGCACTTCCCCCATCTTGTACAGGAAACCCTTGTTTCCTTGTGATTGGATGTTCATTCTTTACCCATCACATCTTGGAGTGAGTAATGGAAGGTGACTTACTAGTGGCTTGAGGCGGGACGGATCCAGAAGGAGGCTGAGCTTTGAGCCTGCAGAAGCGGTTCAGGTGATATTGCTCTTTTTCCATATTATTCTATTTGTCTAATAAAGAAACACGTCTTGTTCCCGAAACACTTCTTTCTTTGTGTTAATGATATTTATATGTGAAGTTCATAATTGAATAGATGTTTATAAGTTTGTAACTAACTCATCTCTCATATAACATAAAGATCATTTTTTATGTAAAATTTTGTCCATATACTGTTGCAATTCTTGGAATTGTGGTTTTTAAAGGACAAAGGAGCGGAAGGGACGTGAAGAAGGGTTTGCACCCTTGAGTAACTACCCAAACGTAGGACCTCAGGTATGCCCCTCTCACCCTAGAAGTAGTTTTTATAGCATAAACGGTTGTGTGTGTGTGTGTTTCTTAACTTAGATAACTTTCAGTCTGCTAGGGTTCCACCCAAGAGCCTTAGGGGATAATATCCCGCAACACTGTTAAGACTAAATTCAATTTTAATTCACAATTTAATTCAAGGACAAATTGAATTGGAATATTCTTGTTGCCACATTTCAACACTCCCTCTCAACAAGAAAGGGATTATCTTCCACCCTAATCCTGTCTCTATGGAACTTGAATTTACCCTTTGACAATGCCTTTGTCAAAATGTTAGCAGCTTGCTTTACCTTGTAAAGCCAACGGGAACTCACAACTGACTTGTTCTCTGGTCTCGGAACCACGTCCCAAACATTGTTACAAACTATGGAGTCATACTCCTTGTTATCACAAAATCTGACCCTGATAGGCTGCTGATCAAGTAGACTCTGAGTAACTCTTTCAAACCAATCTTTCGGTTGAGGCTTAGCCTCCTCAACCTGAGAGGGCTCTCTCAATAGGTTTAGGATTTTTTATTAATAATTACATGGCTAACTCTAGACATAAAAAATTACAAAAATGTATAACTGGTTGAATCAAAGATTTAGCAAACATCTATTGGGCTATGGAGTCAGTATAGTCTTCAACAAAACATCATAATCAACTAAACATGGAAGTCAAGGCACTTGGAGTTTAGGTTTATAAGTGAAACAGTAACATAATGAATAAGCATAGTTTACATGCATGTGAAGGAAGTTAGAGCATTCTCCAATGAATTCTAAGTAACACATGCTCATACCACTGCAAATAAGTAATTGAAAAATTCCATAGAAATATCAAACACATAAACCCCTTGTGAATCTTGAGTAGTAAAATTGATCTCTGTATTCAGATTGAAAAACACATAGTCTGCTACAATAACACAGCTTCTTTTGCTAATCCAATTGCCAACCCTGAGGAATTCAACCTCATGCTTCATATAGAGTTTTTACAACCTTGGATTCTATGATCCATCCTTAGGAGAATTCAAATTTCTAAAATTCACACCTATCTACTCATAAAACAAACTTTTTAATTACAAACTGACAGCTAATTGTCTTTTAGGAGTCCTAATACAAATAGGAGTGAAACTCCTAAAACATGTTTCAAAAACCTTATCTATCACTTAAATAAATTCTTTGATAGCTGCTAATCCATGTCTTCGACCTTTGTGATGCCTCCAGCATTGTTACGAACCCTGCTCATTCATGACCTAACTGTCCTAAAAACGAGATAGAGTTCCTCCTTTTTAGCCCTTAATCCTTTATGCTTATCTTTGAGCAGTTTTGTTGGCATTGATGATTGTTTCATATATTTGACATGTGCTAGCAATCCAATAAAACTTTAGTTTTCCACCTGTGCAAAAAGAGAACCTCAAACAAATGGACAAGAAGATGAAACATGGTTGCGCTACGAAAATAGCCTGTTTTCGTAACGCAACTTTTATATCACTGTAAAATACTTCTTTAAACCATTCTTTCTATATCTCTGCAATCTGAAACATCATCTATGATCTTCATATGTCTACCAGCAACATCAAAACTTGAAACTTATCTGACCTTACCTCCAAAATACATATATAAAGTGCTAAAAGTTCATCTTCAGTAGTTTCGTAGCGCGCTACGAAAATGCTGTGTATGCTCTTTTTTCAACATAGTTTTCAAAATTTGGAGTTTGGGGATTCTCAAAATTTAACAAGGACTGATATGATCACCAAAAACCAAAACAACTTAACTTTATAAGATGTTACTCCTCAAAAAATGTTCTTCTTTTCACCTTCAGCCACTTCATCAACCAATAAAAATAACTTTGTTTTTCCTAAAAAAGACGGTTGCACTCTTGAGCTCCTATCTCTTGATCCCTGATAGTTGTTACAAAAATGGAGGAGGTTTTTTGTAGATAATAATTTTTATAAGAAATACTTCTCTCATTGTTTTGAAAACCAGCTTCAGTTGTCCGGAATCTGCATTATAAAATCATGTATAAAACAGGAAAAATTCTTAATTCTAAAAATAGGTCTCAAAGGAAACTTCGAATATCAAAATTGATAGCACCTGGGAGAAATTTGAAAGAGGTTTTTGTTCCTCGTTATGTTTTTATAAAAAACCTCCTTCATATTTTTTAAATTCATCTTCATTTTCTTGAAAGTTCCTTTTGAAACCAACAGCTCAAAACAGTCCAAGAAACACACAAATCCCCTTCCAGCTCCTAGTAGAAATACATGTAACCTGTTTGGATGAAAGCTTATCTGAAGCTGAGGTCATCCATGATTAGCTAAATCTCTATAGGCTCCTATCCAAACACATAGCCTTCTTTTTATGCTTTCATCTTTGTGGCAGTTTCCCTTTCTAACCCAAACTGCCCTCTTAAAAATATGACAGCTGTAAAAAAAACTATTTGGACAGCAAGCTATTTGACACAAAGTTGACTTTTCAAAGGTGACAGTTGACCGATACATGCAAAGGTTGAAAATAAAATGACAGAAAGGAGCTTGGGTAACTTGTTTAAGGAATGATATTCAAATGTGGAGAGAAAGGTGACAAAATGAGGGAGTGGAAAGCAAAAAATGGAAAATGTGACCTATTTGACCATGAAGTGAACCTAAAGGACTTTATTTGGAAATGAAAGATGACATTTTAAGACTTCAAACCCTATCATTTACCCTTTTATCAAGACTAAAATGACTTTTAGACCTCCTTGAAATCATAACCAAAAGCAAAGTTGACACAATGATGTTTTGAGAATTTTTGGGTGATAACAGTGGCTCCACTAGGGATAGTGTGCCTCAGTGGTACACTAAGAACTGGTAGCTCCAGTGCTGCTATCCATTCTTTAGAATAAAACTCTGAAATTCTACCCAATCTGCTCCCCAAGCTTTAATTATTTCTGCAAGAGGGACTCAAACTGCACCTACTAAAAAAAATGCTCAGTCAACCTACCTTGAGCTTATTTGCACATTCCTACCTACCCTATCAGCTGCAATTTCCACTTTAGGTCAAGAAACATGATATTTCCAATAAATCCAATCAATTGTCTTTTCTGATATTTGAGGCTCTTGACTGCATTCAACCTCAAAATAACCATGATAGTGAGATGACCAAATCAACTTATAATGTATCTGACCTTCATAGTGCAAATGAAAATGAAATACTGGTGTGCAAAGCTTTGCCATGTATTCAGTTATAGGGTCAAAGAGGACATGGTTAGTTTGATGATCATCATAGCATTCTATATCTTCAGACAACTGATTCTTAGCCACACAAGATTCATTTGATATGCTATCCAACTGCTTTTCTGAATGATTCCCACAAACAATGTAATTTTCCTCATTATTATGATCATTCTTTGATGTAAGCTGCTGCAAACTATGACATAAAAAATCAACCTTTTTCTCTGCCTGAGGGTTATAAAAGCTATCTTCCAGTATATCTTCTTGGTGTTTGCAATGATTTTCATAGTCTTTATGATCAAAAGACTGGCATTCTTGCTGCATCTTTACATTAATCTCAGAGGATGTAACATGTTTTTCATAAGTAAACCCATGTTGATTTTCATGTTGCATTTTATGGGATGTTATCCTTTCTTCTTGGTGTTGAAATGTATTGTTATTAAGAGCCTCTAAAATTTCTTCATCCATGAATTCATCATCATCATAACAATCCTCCAAATATTGAATAAAACTCACAGAATGTTTACAGGAATCTTTGACCAGCAATAAGGAGGGATGACATTCTTTATACATCTCATAGAATACATCATGGATATTAGCAAGAGAATATAATGAACCATTTTCCACGCCTTTATACCAAGACCATGCTTTTCCTTCTAAAGTGGTCATAAACATCTTCATGAGACAATATTTAGGGAACTAAACCTTAAGACTGTGTAAATGCATATGGAACCTAACCAAATGAAAAGCAGCATTGTCTTTCTTTCCATCTTTGAATATTGGAAGATCATCTAACCATTCAAACTTTGGCATAGGATTTGGAAAACCAGGGATATGAGACTGATACATAGGGACATACCTGACATTCATTCTTGCAATGGCACTCATCTTGAAACTTCATCAAGCTACTGATCTTCTAGCAGTGGAGTCGCCTTCCAATTTTTTATTTGATGTGTGGAGTCACTAAGGTAGATGCAGCCTCGAACAGCTTCCTAAGCTCCTGCTACCTTTAGAAGTTCAGCTTCTTGATTTCAGGAATGAGTAATCTTCAGGCTTCCAGCACACGCACCAAAATGTTATCACAAAATATGACCCTGATAGGTTGTTGATCAAGTAGACTCTAAGTAACTCTTTCAAACCAATCTTTCAGTTGAGGCTTAGCCTCCTCAACCTGAGACGGCTCTCTCAATAGGTTTAGGATTTTTTGTTAATGATTAGATGGCTAACTCTAGAAATAAAAATGGACAAAAAATGTATAACTTGCTGAATCAAAGATTTAGCAAACATTTGTTGGGCTATGTGCTGGGTTCCAGTATTGCGGCAATAATGCTGCAACTCCTGGGACTCCCTTCTTTACTTTTATCAACCCGGTAGTTCGTAACAAACTTGGAAGCGACGGTGCTATATGCACAAGTACTAGCTCTTGCCACAGGCTATCACTGGATCAGCTGGCACAAGTCCGGTAGAAGCTTAAGCCAACTTCTATGAGCTCTTAGAAGAAGCTTTTAACTATGATGGATGAAAGCTATCTCAAAGGAGACTAATCTACTTGCAGAAAGAAGTTGAAAGCTGAAAGGAAATGCAAACCCTAGCAAACCCTAGTTTTACCGACCAATCCTACTAGTGCAAGAAAAAGGATGAAAGCTAAAGAAATGGATGCCATTGACTCTTGGGTGGGTAAAGTGCATGTGTCTAAGCTACTTCTAAAGTGAAATCTGAAAAGGAACATCTTTTTGTATTTTTGAGCAATCTTGTAGAATTATGCATGTGCTTTAACTATTTTTTACTGTGCAGAGGTTGATTGGCGAAAGGAAATGGGGTAGGTGTTTGCAGGAGGTTGGGAAGGTGAGAAGAGAGCCTAAGGGGTCCATATCACCCTTCAAAGAGTTTCACAATGTTCGTATCTCGAAAAACCGCCCTCGTGAACTTCTACAAGAAGTCTGCAAGGGTTCTACAGGATGTTTTACAGGATGTTCCGAAAGGGGATTTTGGAGGGTTGATGGTGGGAGAAAGATGGAAAAGTGGAAATGGAGGTTGGATAAGGATTTTAAGGGTTTTAGGACCTGGTGAATGAGGCTAAGGAGTGATTAAGGTGATTGCCTTTGTTCGAGGATGGAGGGAGCAATGATGCACAAGAATGTAGAAATTAGGACAAATCAGAAAAGGGTGGAAAATGAAGGGGAGGAATCTGAGTTAGGGGATTGGCACAGGTTGTCTGATGGAAGAAGGGTAGGCAGGGAGGTATCACAGGTGTTCTGCACACTATTTTCCAAAATTGACCAAACAAAGACTATGCAAACCAAAGATCTAGCTATTTTGACCTATTTTGACCTAGAAACCAACAACCATGATGAACATAAATTTATTGGTAGAAAATCTTGTAAGATAACTATGAAAAATAAGCAAGAATGGATCTAAGCATGTAATCACAACTGGTACCAACTTTTGCAACTAAGATTCTAACACTAGCAATTGCATGAAGAAGCAAGAATAGTGTTTTTGTGGCAGCAAGGACACCTTGGTCTCAAATCATGGTCCCAAGGAGGGAGAGGTGAGATCAAGGGTTGCTTGATGGCCTTTTTCGAAGATATTTTATGTTACCAACCTATCAAATCAACCTGAAACATGAAAATCTATTTCAATCATAAAAAATGACCTAAGTAACCAAGCAAGATTTTAATCTACTAGCAGAAATTATTCTATGAATACAACAAAAACATATAACAGTACACAGAGAAGGTCCTGGCACTTGGGTTGGGCCCAACCCCAAGAAGTACAGGCTCCTAAGAAGAAGCTCAGAGCTGATGCAAAATGAAAATGATCTCCATTACTCAGAAAATAACCATGTCACAAAAATGTTTACAGCAAAAGCTCCAAAATGAGTTGAAAGGCAGAGTAGCACTAAAGTGCAAAAATAGACTAACAAAATGACTAACCTACTGACTAAAATCTAACTACAATCTGACTAAAATATGACTCACTGAACTGATGCCCTAAGCCTTCTTATTTATACAAATTGAGGACCCCAACAACCCTCCTAAAATTTAGGAACTCGGCTGCCAAAACTTGCAGTTAACAGCAGTCCTACCTGACTTGCTTGGCTGCCCCTTGTGCTCCGAGTTTTTGATGAAGAATTCGAGGTAAGGGCTCATAAATGAAGGAGACACCTTCCTACAAATCCTCTCCCTTGTTCTTCGATGAATTTGGCTGCCAAGTGCTCATTAAACCTTTGATTTGTCTCAAAATTGACCAAAAATCTGCATAAAGCACACATTAGACTTTTTGCATAATGACTAACCCAATTCACTCTATTAGCATAAATATAATCAAAAACATGCAATAAACTAATGAGAATGGTAGATTAAGTCGAAATAGGAGGCTGAATGAGCCCATATAGTTACCCATTTCTGGGGCTCATCATCACCCCCTACTAAAAGTGTTGCTCATCCTCTAAGCAACTAATCTATCTCTTCATCTTTGATGGCCCTGGTGGCCTCCTTATCATCCCAAGCTTCTGATGTGGCCTACTCATGTGTGCCATAAAATTCTACCTTCTTGTCCATATCCTTCCACTATTCCTCCTATTCTTCTTGTTTGAATTCTTGTGCTTTTCCTGGCCTTGAAATACATGGAGGTTTTCCTTTTTCTTTTTCCTTTTTGTTTTGTAAGTGTGCTTAATGCAGCAAGCACAATTGTTGCCTCCCTTGCCAAGATTTCAGGGGATGTTTCTTTCTGCTGCTCTTTCCCTTCACTTCCTGTAGAAATATCTATTCCCATTGTTTTTGCTTGTGTCACTGATATCTCAGGGTGTGTCTTTTCTTTCTCTTGCTGGGTCCCTGCCTTGGTTGTGGAAATCTTCTTTTGGGCTTTTTTGGCCTTTTTCTTCCCAACCTTTTTCCTTTTTCCCTTCTCTGTTTTTTCCATTTTCTCCTTTTCTGTCTTAGGCTCAGAAATCTTGTCAAATTCCTCTTCTTCCTTCTATTCTTCCTCTATTTTTCCCTCTGCTTGAATGTCTTGTGCTCCCTCATCAATGTTCTTCTCAATTTCTTCAGTTTGCTCCTCCTGAATCCTCCTGGCATGGTGTTGAGTGCTTCCTTTTGTGTTTTAACCAGAAAAGAAATTGCTCAGGTGGGAAAAAACAGTCAATCACTGAAACAGAGGATCGCTAAATTCGATTTTTTTTAGATCAAAGATGGAATTTATCATGTGCTCCTTACAATATCAAATGGCAATAATCCCCTGTTTGAAGACTGCAATCACCCAGAATTTGGTCTATCTGTTTATGAAAGAACTTATATATATATATATATATATAATATATATATATATATATATATATATATATATATATAATTTTATTTTATTTTATTTTTTACAAAACAAAGCATAAGGACACAAGTTTTTTCTCAGCACATTGATAGATATGTAAATTCGGGTTTTTTCACACACACAGATTGGCCTCTGCTGCTGCATGTATCTTCTTTACAGGAAAAATAAAAATGATGAGGAGACTTCGGATGCAGATAAAAAAACTAGGTAAACTCAGTGAAATATGCAGGAAGACTTTCACTTTTTTCTCAATGCACAGGCAGACTTTTACTCTCGTTTTTCAATCTCATACCGTGTTCAATTCACCACTTTGCACAAACAAATCATGCACAGAGAAGTTTTCCCGATCCTACCTCGTTTTGAGCTTGAAATTCGCTGAAAATCCCAAGTTTTCTTTCTGCAGGGTTGTTTTCTGCCTTTCCTGTAGAAGCCTTCCTGTAGAAGGCTCCTGTTTCCTGTAGAACGAAACTGTGCTTCCTGTAGAGCCCGATAGGCAGGATATTTTCAAAAAAAACAGGCAGAAATCTAGTGGAGGACGACTGGTTAGCTGCTCTGGAAGTGGTAGTTGCGTACTCCAGTCGAGAATGTCGTGAAGGCACAGTGAACAAAGAGTGGTGAATGCGTTAACTGAGCTGTCTTTTAACTGCTGGCGTGATTCGTGGTGAGGAGATGAGGTGGTCGGATGTACATTGGCCCCATGCAGATTGTAGTGTTGTTATGAAATTGTATGCTGCTTGCCCGTAATCACTTCCATCAATTACGTTGGAGTTTAAACAGCCACCACTCCCTGTTTTCAGTTTTCTTCCCGAGATGGCTAAGCACACATGCTGATTGCACCCACTGAGCGTTGTTTGAACTAGACGAGACGCTGTCTGAACTAGATGAGGGTGGCCAGTTAGCTGCCCACCAATCTTGTTTAATCACAACCATCTCATTGTCCACGCAGTTCTTAAATTACATTTATGCAACAGAGGAACGGTTTTAGTCACTTACCTGGAAGTCGAATGTGTTTTCTATGAGGTGTTGTGGCCTTTCCTTCTGCTGCATGCCTTTGTTTCTATGGATGCATTCTCGTCTAGTTGCTGATACGTGGCTATTTTTCTTATGCAAGTATCCTCTGGCTGGATGTAAGCTGTAAGAGTCTATTTCAACGTTCAAATTTGCACCCTCATGCTGCTGATGCTAGATTTTTGCAGGACAGCGATTTGTTTTCTCCATAGCTCCCAAACGATAGATCAGATTGACCTGAAATTTTTTTGAGCATGTTTCTATCTTCGTTATGCACCTCCCACAGCAAATTTGTAGTCAATGGATGAACAGATTTTGAGAAAACCTGAAAATGGTTGAAGGTGACAAAGGTCAATTTCTCGGAAACCGTGCACTGGAATTGGCTGAAATTGCTTGGGCAGGTTACTATCACTCATATGTGTTATCACTCAGGTTGTCCCTAGGCTCCTTATAGGGATACGACCGAGGTAACCACAAACCAATCTTTGGATTGCAAGTTCTAGCCCACCTACAATCAGAGAGGGCTCTCTCTATAATGATTCAACTTTGTTGATGATCTTAGGCTGGCTTTTGGCTCGGGGGTTTTTTGTTTGGGTTTGGATGGAAGGTAGAATTCTCGAGAAAAGAGGCAAGGTAAGGTGTGATAAGTTTCAAACCATTGGGCGTGGAGTCGTGGATTAAGGCTTGCTATAGCGTCTTCTTGATCACAAGAGGATTAAGGAGCGAGATAGCCACACATGATACAATTAACAGTCTATTGAAGGGATGAAATGATGGAAATCAGGGATGAAAGGCAAAGGAGAATCATTTCATCATACTGAAAAAGAGGAGAAATGGATGAATGGTGATCTAGGAGCAGTTAAGAATTCCTAAATATTCATTCACATGTGAAAGAAACAGCGTAAACAAGATCATTTAAGTATACATGTTCATAGCTATTTCTGATGAAAACATAGAAAAATGCAGAAATTGAACTTAAGGTGCAGTGAAACAAATCTTAAGCTATTCTTTTTTCCTGCAATTTAGAAGGCGGAACGGTGGTAAAAACATGAAATTTAACAGAGGATAGAAACACTTATTGAATCATGTAGAAGCACAGGAATTCTGTAATCACTCCTTGGCCAATTGAACACATCAAGCAGTTTCGAAATCCACACTCTCAGCAATCTTTGATTATAGAAAGTATGACAGTTACAATGCGGGTCTCTGCTTGGAGAAAATGCTGGGAAGAAAATTAAGCAATGTCTTCGACTCACTAACTAACCAACCAACCCCACACTACATTGTTCAGGGTGGTATATATAAGAAAAATATCGGAAAGACATTCATTACAATTGACCTAAACAGGTCTGCTAGAAAATCTCTTCAAAAATCTAAGTGTTGCTGGAATTAAATGCGGGAAAGTCCTTTTGGCTGCGCCAAAGGCAGCTGAATCAGAAAAGACTACAATGTGGCCCTTGGAGGCTTGATGCGGTGCTGCTGGGATGATTGTGCTTCGGGATATGTAGTTCTGCTCCGGTGCGAGTTAAATGTTCAATGATTATGATCTGAGGGTGTCTGAGTGGCTTCGCCCTCTTTCTTTGACTCTGCTGGAAGTTATTAAATATTCACCTGCTTTGGGCAGCTGCTCAAGATTTTCACTGATACTCTTTGCCGCTACATTGATGGCTTCCACCGCCTAATGATACTCTTTGACACGCTTGATACCTGATGATTTGATCTGATACACTTTAAACTCTATCATTGATCCTCTGCTGTCTTTAAACCGGATCAATTTGGCACGATCGGGAGACTTTCGGGCTTTTTCGGCGCACAACGGACCAAGGAATCAAAAGATTCCCCGAAACTGCCTATTTCCCGTAGCGATGCGCGATTAGCGCTTCGCGCTAATCGCGCATCGAAAACTGCCTCCGTTTCTTGTTCCAGAGCTCCGAAGTGCGATTTCTCTTCCTGCGCGAATTTTCAGCTTTCTGGCTGCTGACGTCAGCAGTACGGCGGATGACGTCAGCCTGCGGTGGGTCCCTGGTACAGAAGTGACATGGTGAGGTGCTGATACTGAAGGCGATGCGATGAACTTCTCCGATGCGATCGCAATATTGCATCGGCGGGGAGCGGGAAGGTGTTTTAGTTGGACATTTGGCGCTTGCGACTGCCGATCGCCGATATTGCGATATCGCGTCGGGTGGCGACGGATGGGTCATAACTTGCATGGAGAGGAAACTGCGATCTTGCGATGCGATCTGGCTTTCTATGGTCTGCGGAGTGTTAAGGAAGTCAGCAAGGGGTTTGTTGCGGTCTGAAGGAGTAAGTATGTGGGTGTGAAAGGCATTTGAGGCTTCGGAAGGGGTCCAATCACCTCAAAGGGATTTTATACTCTGGAAGGAGTCCATTGTATTTGGAAGATGGTTTGAAGGGGCGGCATGAGGGTTCTTGCTAAGTTTCAGGTAAACTGAGCAATTCCCGGGGGTACTTATGGTTATTTTTCAACCAGGGGGAGGGATATTTACATAGGGGATGATTTACATAGTTTTAATACGGGGACAAGGAAAATATAAGGAGTTAAATAATAATGTCAGTGGTTAATATGGAGATGGTAAGAAAGCGCTAAGTTTCAGAAATCTTAGGCTGCAATGGGGGAATAGAATCTTATAGAGGGGATATGGAATTCCTTTGAGTAAAGCGAATCTTCACCCAAGCAAATGCTATGAAAATGATGGAACTTAAGAGGTGTCAAGCAGATCTTGACCTCTTTTAGGGAAGTTAGTTAATGATTGGGGGAGATGGAGAAAGGAAGTTAGTTATACCTGTTTTTGAGTTCTTCGCATAGAACTGCCTATTGATTGTGTCCTGAGTAAAGATGACACCTGAAAACCTGGAACTAATCAGCAATTAGGATTCAGCAACTTCAAAACTACCTACCCAGCCTACTTACCTAACATTTTTTCTTCTTTTGATTTGGGTGCACTTAGACTTGCAAACCCATCATTCCATTTTTTCATGCTTTCCTATCTACAGACTACCCTTATTTCATCCAAGGGCCCAGATTAAGCAGTTGGGCTCCTTTGATTCTCTACCTATCTAAGAATCTGCCAAGATTAAGCTGTTTGGAGAGATTTTCATTCTCTATATTCTAAAACAGGAAATTGAAACCTAGGGAGACCAAGATTAAGCTGTTTGGACCTCCCTTTAGCTGAAAATTGGCGATACTGGAATAACTTCTCAAAAATTTGGAAGGCAATTAAATGAACTCTGAGTAGCCTTCTTCGCTTGGAGACTGTTAAGAAAATATGGAGCATTGCAGCATGTAAAGTATGACATATTTGGCCTGTAAAAATCTCAATCATGAAATATGAGTAACCTGCTGCAGCAGGAGGCTAACAGTATGCATCTCCCCATGAAACATATTTTGAAATGGATGCACGGATATGGAGAAAATGCAAAAATGGTTGAAAATGATGGAGGCTGATTTCTTGGAAACCGTGCACTGGAATTAGCTGAAATTGATCGGGCATGTTGCCATCATCCCTATACAACTCCCCATAAAATAGTTTTTTAAATGGATGCACGATTTTTAAGTTAGGGAAAAAACAAATTTCTGCTCTATGTATTTTTGTATCAGAGCATTCTGCAGTTTTTGCACAGTAAGGAAAAAATGAGCTTGGGTTGTAATGCAGACTTGGAATTAATGGGAGAGAGGTTTGAATATTGCAAGAGGATTTATGAACCCTTTATGAAGCTTCCATGTTCGCCAAACTAATTTTTAAAATCCATTTCTAGCTTTCTATAATTTCTACAGGAACTTCCTGTAGAAAACACAGTTTTCAGAAAAGAAGCGCAATGAGGTGGAAAAAATGATGGAGAAGGGTGAGGGATGGAAACAGAGATGTTTATAGGCCTCATAGACAGAGTCTCAACCTTCGGGTCCTCTTCTGAGATCGATTTTGGCTTGTTTGCAGGTTCTACAGGAACTTCCTGTAGAAGACACAGAACTTCCTATAGAAGGTGAAATCCTAGTCCGAATGAGACCAAATCTTAGGAAATGGTAGTGGTCATGGAGGAATGGATGGTGATGGGTGCTGGAAGCCTAGTGCTAACCTCTGTCATTATCTTGTGCGATCTTCCTAACCTGCAATGTCCTTCCTGCAACCTACAATTTATTCACCAGAAATTAGGTCTATTTTTCTTTTTCTCTTTGTTTTTTCTCTTTTTTTTAAAAACAACTAGGGCGCCTCATGGAGGTTTTCACCCTAATTGCCTGCCCTGGGTGCCTCCAAGGGAATTTTTCACCCAAGTATCTTATTCTTTTTTATTTTCTCTTCTTTCCAACCCATTGACTGCCTCATGGAGGTTTTCAATCAATGAGCCAATCTAAGGTGCCTCCGAGGAGGTTTTCACCTTAGATTTTTATTTTCCTCTTATTTTCATTTTTTTCTTTTTTCTTTTTTCTTTTTTTCTACCCTACCCTACTTGAAAAACAAAATCATTTTCAAGTATAGGAATACTTCCAATGGAGCCATGTGCACATCAAGATTAGAGACAAAATGATGTGGAGGCTTGAAATGCATGCTTTGACAGGTATCCGGATTTCAAAGACTAAATGATATGACTTTGAAGGGATCAAACATAGCTGAGGAATAGAGTACTGCTACAACTTAGTGACCGTCTAGAACCATATCTCAATATAGCTCTGATATCCTTTGTCCTTTTTCTGATCTGGATCATTCTTCATGTCACCTTCTACCATGACCTTCTCATCTTCCTCCTTTTGCTGATTTTTCTCTTTTATACATGGAGGATTTGATGGTAGCCATGAGGGAGCTCTCTCGATCTCTGATTCTGTTCTCTTCTCTTTATCAAGTGCAGCCCATGGTTCTTTGCTCTTCTCTTTTGCATCTTCTTCTGCTAGATGTGGTCCTCCAATGATATCAATATAATCTCTTTCTTGCAATACTCTTCTTGAGCTATGGTGAATATTATTGAGTTGTGCCTCAGCATTGTAATTGAGTTGAGCTACTCCAATGTGCGGGGTTTTCAAATGGTGGTACGGGTAGTTGAGTGGGGGTGTATATTTGAGATGGATGTGGATGGAGTTGTGGTTGGGCAAGTGGTTTCCCACTATCTACTTGTTGAGCTTGCCTGTTGTTTGGGTTCGAGTTCAGTTCAGCAGGCATTTGGGGTTGCCTTGGTGGAGCAGGAGGCGATGGTTGCGGTTGAGCAAGTGGTGGAGGCAAAGGAGCGGGAGGAGAATTGTACTAGGTCCTCCACCCCTGATGAGGTGCATTCCATTGAGGTTGTGGCTGAGCATAACAGTGAAATGAATGAGCAGCTGGTTGGGCATAATATGGATATGTGAAGGACCAAGGAGGAGGTGTAGACCGGGAAGGATGAGCAAGAGGACCCCAAGAAGGCATGGAAGTGGCTTGATAGGGGTTGTAATAGGTCTGGGATATCCCCTGCATTCCTTGTTGGTAAGTTCTGGGTCCATGTGGCCTCCTTTGGTTCATGAAATAGAGTGGTTCAATGGCTCCTTTGGCCCTTAGATATGTAGCTTTAATTTCAGGCAAGGAAGGGCATTGATTCATAGGATGGTCTTTTTCATAGACAAAACACACTTCTATGGAGTGCAATGGAAATACGTTCCTAGGATGCTTTCTAGTGCACCTGGGACAAAAGATGGCCAAAGCCCTCTTGGCTTCCTCTTGCTTCTTTTGGATCCGCAAGGTATCTAGTTGCATGGCAAGAAACTACCTCACCTCACTCTTGAAATCTTCCATCTGATTTGCAAATTCGTTTTTGGATAAGGTACTGCTCCCAACATTTCTGTTTGTAGCCATTTTCTCCAGAGGAATGTTTTCTTCTTCTTCTCCCTTAGAGGTTCTTCAAATATGTCTTGTTGTCCACCTAAGGGTTCTTCTTAATCACAACCATCGAAGAAGAGAGAAGGTTGGCTGTGTGAAGCAGTGGGGGTGTTGCACAAACATTTTTCTGAATTATCTCTACTCCTACGAGGCATGAAAGGAAATATTTTTGGTTGATTTTTGTTTTTTTCTGCTTGTACCTGCAAAACTGAAATAGATTGAAGTGCAACTAACTAAAATCTATCTTGCTGAAATGAAAATGCAAAATTGAAATGAAAATAGGAAAGGACTAATCTATTTTGCTGAAATGAAATTGCAGGAATTAAATGCTAAGCTACACTTGCAGAATTGAAATTGCATAAATGAAATGCTAATCTATGCTTGCAGAATTGGAATTACAGAATTGAAATGCTAATCTACGCTTGAAAAATTGAAATTGCGGAATTGAAATGCTAATCTACGCTTGCAGAATTGAAATTAAGGAATTGAAATGCTAATCTACGCTTGCATAATTGAAATTGCGGAATTGAAATGCTAATCTATGAAAGCGGGAAATATCTAATCTACGCTTGCTGAAATGAAATGAAAGCAGGAAATGTCTAATCTACTTTTGCAGAAATGAAATTGTAGAACGGAAATGAAACAACTACTCTACTCTTGCTGAAATAAACTACTTAGCAGAAGGTTGTAGTAGAAAATAAAATAAAAGCAGCAATCACCAATACTCTGACGCTTCCCCGACAACGGTGCCAAAAACATGGTGGGTTCCAGTATTGCAGCAATAATGTTGCAACTCCTGTGACTCCCTTCTTTACTTTTATTAACCCGGTAGTTCGTAACAAACTTGGAAGCGATGGTGCTATATACACAAGTACTAGCTCTTGCAGTAGGCTATCACTGGGTCAGCTGGCACGAGTCTGCTAGGAGCTTAAGCCAACTTCTCTGAGCTCTTAGAAGAAGCTTTAACTGTGATGGATGCAAGCTATCTCAAAGGAGACTAGTCTACTTGGAGAAAGAAGCTGAAAGCTTAAAGGAAATGTAAACCCTAACAAACCATAGTTTTACCGACTAACCCTACTGGTGCAAGAAAAATGATGAAATCTACAGAAATGGATTCCATTGACTCTTGGGCAGGTAAAGTGCATGTGTCTAAGCTACTTCTGAAGTGAAAGCTAAAAAGGAACATCTTTTTGTATTTTTGAGCAATCTTGTAGAATTATTATGCATGTGCTTTAACTGTTTTTTACTGTGCAGAGGTTGATTGGCGAAAGGAAATGGGGTAGGTATTTTCAGGAGGTTGGGAAGGTGAGAAGAGGGCCTAAGGGGTCCATAGCACCCTTTCAAAGAGTTTCACAGTGTTCGGATCTCGAAAAACCGCCCTCGTGAACTTCAATAGGAAGTCTGCAGGGGTTCTACAGGATGTTCTACAGGATGTTCCGAAAGGGGATTTTGGAGGGTTGATGGTGGGAGAAAGATGGAAAAGTGGAAATGGAGGTTGGATAAGGATGTTAAGGGGTCTAGGACCTGGTGAATGAGGCTAGGGAGTGATTAAGGTGATTGGCTTTGTTCGAGGATGGAGGGAGCAATGATGCACATGAATGTAGAAATTAGGACAAATCATAAAAGGGTGGAAAATGAAGGGGAGGAATCTGAGTTAGGGGGTTGGAACAGGTTGTCTGATGGAGGAAGGGTAGGCAGGGAGGTATCACAAGTGTTCTACACACTATTTTCCAAAACTGACCAAACAAAGACTATGCAAACCAAAGATCTAGCTATTTTGACCTATTTTGACCTAAAAACCAGCAACCATGATGAACAAAAATTTACTAGTAGAAAATCATGTAAAATAACTATGAAAACTAAGCAAGAATGGATCTAAGCATGTAATCACAACTGGTACCAACTTTTGCAACTAAGAATCTAACACTAGCAATTGCATGAAGAAGCAAGAACAGTGTTTTTGTGGCAGCAAGGACACCTTGGTCTCATCTCATGGTCTCAAGGAGGGAGAGGTGAGATCAAGGGTTGCTTGATGGCCTTTTTCGAAGATCTTTTCTGTTACCAACCTATCAAATCAACCTGAAACATGAAAATCTATTTCAATCATCAAAAATGACCTAAGTAACCAAGCAAGATTTTAATCTACTAACAGAAAGTATTCTATGAGTACAAAAAAAACCTATAACAGTACACAGAGGAGGTCCTGGCACTTGGGTTGGGCCCAAACCCAAGAGCTACAGGCTCCTAAGAAGAAGCTCAGAGCTAATTCAAAATGAAACTGATCTCCATTACTCAGAAAATAACCATGTCACAAAAATGTTTACAACAAAAGCTCCAAAATGAGCTGAAAGGCAGAGCAGCACTAAAGTGCGAAAATAAACTAACAAAATGACTAACCTACTAACTAAAATCTAACTGCAATCTGACTAAAATCTGACTCACTGAACTGAGGCCCTAAGCCTTCTTATTTATACAAATTGAGGACCCCAACAGCCCTCCTAAAATTTAGGAACTCGGCTGCCAAAACTTGCAGTTAACAGCAGTCCTACTTGACTTGCTTAGCTGCCCCTTGTGCTCTGAGTTTTTGATGGAGAATTCGAGGTAAGGGCTCATAAATGAAGGGGACACCTTCCTACAAATCCTCTCCCTTTTTCTTCCACGAATTTGGCTACCAAGTGCTCATTAAACCTTTGATTTTGTCTCAAAATTGACCAAAAATCTGCATAAAGCACACATTACACTTTTTGGCATAATGACTAACCCAATTCACTCTATTAGCATAAATATAATCAAAAAAATGCAATAAACTAATGAGAATGGTGGATTAAGTCGAATTAGGAGGCTGAATGAGCCCATATAATTACCCATTTCTGGGGCTCATCACTATGGAGTCAGTATAGTCTTCAACAAAACATCATAATCAGCTAAACATGGAAGTCAAAGCTCTTGGAGTTTAGGTTTAAAAGTGAAACAATAACACAGTGAATAAACACAGTTTACAAGCATGTGAAGTAAGTTAGAGTATTATCCAATGAATTCTAAGTAACACATGATCATACCAATGCAATAAGTAATTGAAAAAGGCCATAGAAATATCAAACACATAAGCCCCTTGTGAATCTTGAGTAGTAAAACTGATCTTTGTATTGAGTTTGAAAAACACACAGTCTGCTACAATAACACAGCTTCTTTTGCTAATCCAATTGCCAACCCTGAGTAATTTGACCTCATGCTTCATATAAAGTTTTTACAACCTTGGATTCTATGATCCATCCTTAGGAGAATTCGAATTTCTAAAATTGACACCTATCTACTCATAAAACAAACTTTTTAATTACAAACTAACAACTAACTATCTTTTAGGAGTCCTAATACAAATAGGAGTGAAACTCCTAAAACATGTTTCAACAACCTTATCTATCACTTAAGTACATTCTTTGACAACTGCTAATCCATGTCTTCGACCTTTATGATGTCTCTGGCATTGTTACAAACCCTGCTGATTCATGACCTAATTATCCTAAAACAATGAGACAGAGTTCCTCCTTTTTAGCCCTTAATCATTTATGCTTATCTTTGAGCAGTTTTGCTAGCATGCATGATTGTTTCATATATTTGACATGTGTTAGCAATCCAATAAAACTTCAATTTTCCACCTGTGCAAAAAGAGAACCTCGAACAAATGGAGAAGAAGATGAAACATGACTGCACTACGAAAATAGCCTGTTTTCGTAGTGCAACTTTTATATCACCGTAAAATACTTCTTTGAGCCATTTTTTCTGCATCTCTACAATATTAAACATCATCTATGATCTTCATATGTCTACCAGCAACATCAAAACTTGAAACTTATCAGACCTTACCTCAAAAATACATATACAAAGTGCTAAAAGTTCACGTTCAACAGTTTCGTAGCGCGCTACAAAACTGCTATGTATGCTCATTTTTCAACACAGTTTTCAAAATTTGGAGTTTGGGGATTCTCAAAATTTCATAAGGACTAATATGATCACCAAAAACCAAAACAACTTAACTTTATAAGATGTTCCTCCTCAAAAAATGATCTTCTTTTCACCTTCAGCCACTTCATCAACCAATAAAAATAACTCTGTTTTTCCTAAAAAGAAGGTTGCACTCTTGAGATCCTATCTCTTTATCCCTGATATTTTTTACAAAAATGGAGGATTTGTTTTGATATAAGAACGTTTATAAGAAAAACATCTCTCATTTTTTTGAAAACCAACTTCAGTTGTCCGGAATCTGCATTATAAAATCATGTATAAAACAGGAAAAATTCTGAATTCTGAAAATAGGTCTCAAAGGAAACTTTGAATCGCCAAATTGGTAGCACCTGCGAGAAATTTGAAAGAGGTTTTTGTTCCTTGTTATTTTCTTAGAAAAAACCTCCTTCAGAGTTTTGAAACTCATCTTCATTTTCTTGAAAAATCCTTTTGAAACCAACAACTCAAAACAGTCCAAGAAACACACAAATCCCCTTCCAGCTCCTGGTAGAAATACATGTAACCTGTCTGGATGAAAGCTTGTGTGAAGTTGAGGTATTCCATGATCAGTTAAAGCTATATAGGCTCCTATCCAAACACATAGCCTTCTTTTTATGCTTTGATCTTTGTGGCAATTTCCCTTTATAACCCAAACTACACTCTTAAAAATATGACAGTTGTAAAAAACTATTTGGACAGCAAGCTATTTGTCACAAAGTTAACTTTTCAAAGGTGACAGCTGACTGATACATGCAAAGGTTGAAAATTAAATGACAGAGAGGATCTTGGGTAACTTGTTTAAGGAATGATATTCGAATGTGGAGAGAAAGGTGACAAAATGAGGGAGTGGAAAGCAAAAAATGGAAAATGTGACCTATTTGACCATGAAGTGAACCTAAAGGACTTTATTTGGAAATGAAAGATGACATTTTAAGACTTAAAACCCTATCACTTACCCTTTTATTGAGACTAAAATGAATTTTATAGCTCCTTGAAATCATAACCAAAAGCAGAGTTGACACAATGATGTTTTGAGAATTTTTGGGTGATAACACTCCTCCACCATAGCATCAACCCAAATCGACTGATGCGCTACTTCCTCAAAAGAAGATGACTCAATCTCAACACATTCCCCAACAAGGGCCATGTATCTAGTGTACCTCTCAGGTGACCTCCTCTATCTGCACTAAGAAAATGGTGCTCCCACATTCTCTCTCACATCCATCAACAATCTGTCAACTTCTCTTGTGCAATTCCGTCCATCTTTAGAAGACTCTGCTTGAGTGGATTTCTCCACTCCTAGAACCTCTGCATACGGCTGCTCCACATCAATCTTAGGCTCCTCCTCCTTAGGAACCAACAGTTCCTCCATAGCCTATAGTTGGAGCTCCCTCTCAAGGGAAACTCACATGGCCTTCTGCTCATCAAACTTGAGATCTCTCCGAACCACTATGCTCTGACTGGTAGGCAAGTACACCCGATAGTTGTGAGGTGTATCATTGTACCCCACAAGTATCCCCAACTCTATTGTCGGCTCAAGCTTCTTCCGTGCATCCTTTGTCACATGGAAATATACCGATGAGCCAAAGATCCTGAAGTGACCTACATCTGGTCTCTTACCGAAGAAAGCTTCCTCTGGCATTTTCATCCCAAGTATGTGATGCGGGCTTCTATTCTACAAATAGACCACTGTGTTGCATGCCTCAGCCCACAAGTGAAGTGGTAGGCCTTGGTCATGCAGCATTACTCATGTTGCCCCTACAATAGTTATGTTCTTCCTCTCAGCCACCCCATTTTGCTATGGGTTATGAGGTGCTGTCAACTCTCGTTTAATTTCTTCCGCTGCACAGAAGTCCTTAAACTCTTGAGAGACATATTCTCCACCATTATCGCTTCTCAAGGCCTTGATCTTCTTCCCTGACTCTTTCTCGACCAAAGCTTTTAACTCACAAAACTTTGTGAAGGTTTGGTCCTTCTTCTGCATGAAATAAATCCAACATTTACGAGAAAAATCATCAATGAAAATCACATAATACCTTTGCTTCATTGTGGATGTCGTCAAGAATGGTCCACACACATCAGTATGAACTCGCTCAAAGATAGCCTTTGCTCGATTGTCTAGATCATGAAAGGAAGACTTGGTGTACTTTCCCAAGGTACAACCTTTGCATGTGTCAACTTGCTCAAGTTTACCTTTGGGAAGTCTTGTAGATATATGTTGCATTATCTTCAAAGCCCCATGATGCAAATGGCCCAACCGCCTATGCCACAACTCACCAATGGCTTGGATTTGCACCAATTTTGCTTTCGTACTCAATG
>APFE031324496.1:31064-48442 GCA_000404065.3 Pinus taeda | reverse complement strand
AGCTGTAAGCTTTCCCCGGGTTACATACTGTGTTAATGTGTGCATGCTCTTGATGTTTTATTGTTATTGATGCTGCTATATTGATGATCAACGTAGAGGAGCTTGTTTATTGTGTATGTATTCCGCAATAGTACATGATCAGGATAATCTCCATTGATTATGTTTTTATTATTCAAAATTTCTACATGGTATCGGAGCTGTTGATCATCAGATCTACTATTCATGAAGTGTTTACATTCTATTTCTTCAGGAAGAGTCTGTAATCGGGCCAGGTAGCCTCTAGATTCATCCTTCCTTTGGAAGGTGAGATATCCGGTGAATGCCCATATAGTCAATCTCTATACAAGAAATACCTTGTTCTCACGAATTCTAGATCGGAAGTGGTTGAGTTGGAGCTGGTGGAATTCGAATTTGCAGCAGTGTTTTCTTGGTGTCAAAACTAAGATGTCTTTCATAGGATTGCGATTGGAGTATGCCCTTGAGGGCAGTACGAACTATATTGCATGGAAGGACAGGATGGAGGCAGTATTGGATGATAACGGGCTGAAGGAGTTCATAGAGATGGATGTCCCAAAGCCCACTGTGTTGGAAATAATACTGAGAAGGGGGGGGTGAATTAGTATTATCACATCAATAAAACTTTTTCATTTCCATATTCAGATTCATATATGCTACTTCCACAACTTCTTATGATTCAGTTAGTTGAACCTTAATGAGTGCATTAGAACATTATCAACCATATTAACAGTAAACAAGTGCAGTAGAATAGGATAGATCATCACACATAAGCCACACACATGAATACCAAGATATAAGGTGGAAACCCAATGTGGGTGAAACCACCTGCGGCAAGTCATCTCAATCTTCTTCTTAATAAGAAAATCATTTTACAATATTTTTGTACTGGTGCAGTCTTATGCCAGTACGAAGGCTTCTACCTGCAGAGAGCTACAACCCCCATAGTTCTTGTACTAGCCGATCCATTTACTAGTATGCAGGCTGCTACCTGCTCCAAAAATTTCTACTGCTACTGGAAGGGAGCTACCACCCCCTTAGCTCTTGTACTAGCTAAGATACTAGTACGTAGGTGCCGGCCTAAAATCTTCTTTCCTTCGGGTACCACGTTTCATTAATTTTCATACTGGATACACCTGAAGCACAACACAAAATCTGAAAGGCCACGTTTCATCCAATTTTCATACTGGACCCATTAACATCATTGAAGCATATAATCAATCACTCTTCTGAATCACCCAAACACCAATACATATACAAGGACAATATGAGAACTATCAACCAGATCTAGTACATTAGATCATATAAAGATAAGTCATTAAGAACTTGATCCATTCAACCATAATCATGCTGTTATCAAAACTCAATACCAGTAACCAGACATCAATTATGCACCTAGAACCCTGCAGAATATTCAAAGGTAGTTAAAGCAAATTTCAAGCAGGGTCTGCAACTTCACCGCTAGACATCTGCGAGTATCTACACCTGTGCCTTCTGCTGCTCTGCGGGTATCCGCACCTGCGCCTTCTGCTGCGCTGCGTACCTCCACACCTGTGCCTTCTGCTGCACTGCGTACCTCCGCACCTGAGCTGTGGATCGCTTGCGGACCTCTGATTAGGGCCAAATTAACAGTCCTCCAATGTGCCACTGTCAGTCCGATCATTAGATCTGATCATGCACCAATGAGATTGCGACTTATCAACAGTTTACAGAAATCTCCTTGATTTAGATCTAGCTATCACTCACCAACCGATCACAAGTATTTCAGATCTAGATCACCTTAAGATATTCAACCCATGAGTCTCTCTTTCCAAATGATCTCCTTCCTTTTTTATAGTCAAGCCTTTCACAATACCATGGTCCAAAACCATAATAACACAATACCATGAACCCAATACATGGGATCAATACTTTTGGATGCAATACCACGGACCAAAACCATAGGATCAAACATGTCGGACTAGATACCATGGATCACCATAGGATTCCCACGTGCGTGCGCTTTTCTCTGCATGGAAGTGCGTGCACTGGGGTCCGCACCTTTTGTTCGGACAACCTGTGGATATGACCCCAACTTTCTGAATGGCATACCTGTGGGTCCGCACCTTTTGAACGGTGTACCTGCGATCCTCTTATTTTCTTCCATTCTGAGAAGCTGATCATCAATCTTTGCTACTGGCCTGTTGCACTTAAGATTTGTCACCTGTATGAGTTGCCATCAAGGACAACACTTGTCTCATAATGCCAACAATCTCCCCCTTTGGACTTGATGGCAAATCTCACTTGTCATACTAAAGACTATCGTTTGATTCCTTTGCACTGTCATGTATTCTATCACATCTGATATCTCTTCTTGTAGATTCATCTTATTATATATAGGTGAGATGTTCTTCTATGAGTGGGTTGCCATCAAGTACAATGCATGCATCATAATGCCAACAATCTCCCCCTTTGGACTTGATGGCAACAACACCAACTCACTCTCCCCCTTTGACATCAAGGGCAAAGGGCGGACCAAGATATGTTCTTTTCTTGATATGCATTCCACTGTCCATACTCTGCTTGAGTACCTACTGAAATTTCTGAATGAGCTCCCCCTTTGTATATGCCAAGGTGTACTACTCTGCCCATGCTTCCTCTGAGTACATGCTAAAGTCTCTGCTCTGCTGAAGTGTGCTGTTCATGCTCCCCCTGACTATAAGCAAGCTCTGCAAAAAGATGTTTTACAAGAAAAACATGACTCTATCATAAATGACCTTCCTATTACTAAGGACTCATACATACATCCATTTCCCAATCAAGTGGGGATACATCATGATAAACAAGAACATTACATCTTCATCCCAGGCATAGTGGGGAAACCAAGATAGGTCGTTACATTACCTTGATATGACTGAAATATTTCATCAAATGACTACAATAGATAGAGACACACTATTACATCATGAGTCTTGATATGTCCTTTACATGACATTTATAACAGAGACCAAACACCTAAATAAGATCATGGTAAACATCAGCAACAACATTGTATGATCTGCTCCATAGCATATGTCAGCAGCAACATCAAGGTATGTCCGCAACAACTCATCCTTTTGAATAGCATTCTGTATATACAAAATCATTCTATCATATGTGAGAAACACCATAGCCATCCAGATCTGCATGGACCAAGTATCATCACTTGGGAATATCTGCATCAATCAACATATGTACGAAACAACCTATCATCATATAGGTAAGAACTCATCATCATCATATCTCCAACAATGCAACTTTGAATAATCATCCATGTATCCATCCAACAATCTCCAACCATATGTGTGCTAAGAATAATAGGAATCCGGCATCATAACTGTAATATATGATCTTTATGCATATGGTGACAACATCATATGAGTGATTCATCATCAAGTGAATTCAAGCTATGCACTCCTTATCCTTATGAAGATCACCATGTAAGCACCATTAGAGAGTCAACCACAAATCTGATCGAAATATCAACTATGTAACCCCAAGAATCATCCGAACAACTCATAACCATATCATAGCAAGATGAATCATTTTTCCATATAAGCATCATCACCAAGGACCATAATGTGAACAATGCATTAAAAGCATATGCTCCCCCTAATCCTGTGCCATCTTGAATACTGTCAGATCTGATTCTGCATATCAGCAAGAAGTATCAAGTTATCATCATTATCAAGTTAGAAACAAAACACTTCTAACCATCAAGTCATTTTCACACATCATCAACAAATTGTAACCATTATCAAATACCACAAATAAACCAAATCATAACTGATCCTTTTCCTGAACCTGTCCCTACTGCCTTTCCTCAAACAATCATATACACAACTATGCCATAACCAAATCACGTATATACGTGAATTCTCTTTAAGAAACTTGCATATGAGATTTAGGACACTGAAGTCTTACACTTCTAGCTCCCTTTGATTCTGTTATGTCTATATGTTGTGCTGTGCTGCCACTTTCTGACTGTACTTCTTTCTTCTTCCACATCTTCAAGTGTGATGATGATGTTTTATCCTTTTAGTATGGTGCCCAGACTTTGTTCCTACATTCCTTAGATATATGTCCAAGCTTGTTACATGTGTAACATCTTACATGTCTCATATTTCTTCTATAGCAATCAACAGCTCTGTGACCAAACATATTGCAAGCAAAGCAATATCCATTAAAGTACCTTGAATGAGATGATCTTTCAGCATGATGGTCTTGAAACCTTCTTCTTCTACATCTGGATGCAACATGCCCAAGATTATGACATACATAACATTCAACATTATTCATAGGAGGAGTAGAATATTTTCTTTCCTTGGTTGATGATGAGATTGACCTTTCATCTCCTTATTGAGCATTTCAGATTCTGTAGTCAAGTCCCTTGTCTTACTTTGTGAACTAGATTCACCTTCAATAGATTCATGAAAACCAAGACCAGTTTTGATAGCAGGAGACCTTTGACTATTAAGAATATCATCCAAGCCCTTAGTACTATCTTGAAATCGTAAAAGCTTATCCTTGTCTTGTAATTTACCTTTCAAGATATTTACCTCAACTTGAAGTTGTTCTTCCTTTTCAAGATACTGCTTCTTCACGTTCTCTTTAGCATTTCTTTCATCTTCCAACTGACATATTAGATTGAGAATCTCCTTTTCTTGTTCTTCATTCAGATCCTGCTGCATTTGACGAGTTCTGAAGGCACATTCCAGCTGAGATTTTAAGTTGATAACTTTGTTTTCCTGTTTTTCAATAGCTTGGAGTAGATATTTATTCTTCTTCTTTGATTCTTCAAGATCTTCTTTTAGCGAGAGGATTGTGGCTTCAAGATTTTCATAGTAATTGGATCTATCTCTGAGTTTCTTGATGGTTTTGCTTCTTTCCTTGACTTCATCTCTTAGTGATGTTGCTTCATCCTGCAACTTTTGATATTTTTCCTTGAATAACTTCCTTACCTTGTTTCCTTCCTCTAGTTGGGCTTTTAGCAACTTTTGATATTTTTCCTTGAATAAATCTAGTTGGGCTTTTAGTTTGGTAGCTTCTTCTTTGGAGTCATATTCCCTTTTGTTCAATAGATCTTGTTGATCTCTAATTTTGTCTGTCAGCCTTTTAAATTCTGCCTCTATTTGATATCTTTCTTGTTCATCCATAAGAGCAAATTCAGTTGTTTCGATATCACTTTCATCTTTTCCAAATGGATAGATAGCTGTAACATCAGAGGATAGCAAATTCATACCTGATAGTTCATCTTCATTCTGAAATGATTTTGAATCTGAAGAGCTTCTTACATCGAATCCCCAATCGATTCTCCCACTGTCATAATTCTCCTGAGATGTCTTCTTCTGCTTATGTGCTTTCTTCTTAAGCTTCTTTCCCATTGTTCGAAGGATCTCCTTCAAGCGATCAAGCTTCTACAAAAGGACCCGCTCTGATACCAATTGTTGGAAATAATATTGAGAGGGGGGGGGGTGAATCAGTATTAAAACTTTTCTATTTCCATATTCAGATTCATATATGCTACTTCCACAACTTCTTATGATTCAGTTAGATGAGTGAATTAGAACATTATCAACCATATTAATAGTAAACAGGTGCAATAAAATAGAACATATCATCACACATAAGCCACACACATGAACACCATGATATAAGGTGGAAACCCAATGTGGGTGAAAACCACCTGCTGCAAGTCATCTCAATCTTCTTCTTAATAAGAAAATCCTTTTACAATATTTCTGTACTGGTGCAGTCTTATACCAGTACGAAGGCTTCTACCTGAAGAGAGCTACAACCCTATAGTTCTTGTACTAGCTGATCCATTTACTAGTACGCAGGCTGCTACCTGCAACTGCTACTGAAAGGGAGCTACCACCCCCTTAGCTCTTGTACTAGCTAAGATGCTAGTACGTAGGTGTCGGCCTACAATGTTCTCTCCTTCGGGTACCACGTTTCATTAATTTTCATACTGGATACACCTGAAGCACAACACATAATCTGAAAGGCCACATTTCATCCAATTTTCATACTGGGCCCATTAACATCAAATAGTCAACAAGTACATATGAATTACCCAATCTCCTTTTATAATCAACCAAGGAATCACCCAACTTCTCAAAATGTTATGAACAGAAAACCAATACCAGAAATCTAAAACCAGGACATTGCAGTAAAAAGGAAACCAACAAATATTTCAAAACAGGTCCACAACTTCACCAAAATACACCTGTGAATATCCGCAACTTTTCTGTGCCTGGACAGCGTAGATCCGCACCAGATCCTTCTTCCTGACAGCGTACGTCCACACTTATCCTTCTACCGAACTACGTACCTCAGATCAGATCCGCACTTGTCCTTTCTGTCTGACAGCGTACCTCTGCACTTATCCTTTTGTGCCTCTGCATACCTCTGCACTGTTCTTTCCTCTGTGCTACGTATCTCGCACTGGAGCCTTCTGCTTCGCGCAGATCACCGCACCTGTACCTCTTGCAGTGTTGCATACCTCCACACCTGCACTGCAGATCGCCTGCGTACCTCTGAATAGAGCCAAAATAACAGTCCTCCAATGTGCCACAGATAGTCAGATCCACAGATCTGATCATGTGCCCGAGAGATCACGACTTGTCAATAGATATGCCTTTAATTTCACCTTGATTTAGATCTAGCTTTTAAAAACTGATAACAAGTATTCCAGATCTAGATCACCTTAATATATTCAACCCATAAGTTCATACTTCCAAATGATCTCCTTTCCTTTTTATAGGCGAGCCTTTCACAATACCATGGTCCAAAACCATAATAACACAATACCATGAACCCAATAGTTGGGATCAATACTTTAGATGCAATACCATGGACCAAAACAATAGGATCAAAAACTGTCGGACTAATACCATGAACCATTCATGAAGATTCCCACGTGCACGCGCTTTTATGCATTGGAGAGAGTGAAACTAGGGTCCGCACCTTCTGAACGGAGAACCTGCGAGTATGTCCGCACTTCTTGGTCAGAGTACCTCTGGGTCCGCAACTTATCTTAGGATCACCTGCGAGTATCTTATTTTCTTCCATTCTGAGAGGTTGATCATCAATCTTTGCTACTGGCCTATTGCACTATGATCTGTCACCTGTATGAGTTGCCATCAAGGACAAAACTTGTCTCATAATGCCAATAAATCTCCCCCTTTGGACTTGATGGCAAAGCTCACTTGTCATACTAAAGACTATCATTTGATTCCTTTGCACTGTCATGTATTCTATCACATCTGATATCTCTTCTTGTAGATTCATCTGATTATATATAGGTGATATGTTCTTCTATGAGTGGGTTGCCATCAAGTACAACACATGCATCATAATGCCAACAGACCATGGGTAGGCTGACATTTCATTCAAAACTAGGGCAGACAACTCTATGACTCTAACATACATTTCATGCTCCGCGCCCACAACTCGTAGACTCTTTACAACAATATCAAGTAAAAAATTGGGCTTTGAGCCAAAAACATGCCATGGGGGGCATTCCATGCCGAACACTTCGCCATTCGCTGGGACCCTTGCCATGTCATCCAATCCTACCACATAGACAAGTCAAACTTGAAATTTGACTTGCTCTAACTTCTGCATACAAACTCAGATTTGAGTACTTTTCACATCGTTGGATTCAGAATAACGAGCTCTTCAATCTTAAGCTAAGTGTGACACAATTATGACCCTTTGATTTTTGAGCATAATTATGAGCTCCTAATCACTCCTCCCCACTCGAAGCCTTTTGGACCCCAAAATATTTATATTCAGTTATTGAACAAATGAGGTTATTGTTCCCTCACCTTCCCCACTTCAATCCATTTGGCCTTTGATGGATGTGTACCTTTGAGACCCACCTGAAGATAATTAGTACTTCCCCTCTTAGTTGACCTTGTCCTTCTGTCAAGTATAATGTCTTGTTGAAGCACATCAAGGAATTCTGGAGAAAAGTATTCAATAGATGGAATTTTAACATTCTCTCCTTGATCTCTAGTCAAAGGAGGTCCATACTGATCCAGGTGGATCTCCAGATACTAGTGGCATGGTAAAAGGCTCAAAATTTGAAGTGGAATAAAGTTTATGAACTTGACACCAAATCAAAGTGCTCATCGCTCTGATTCCAAAGGTGCAAATGACACTCTGATCTGAGTTCGTATGAGGAAGATAGAAGTAGTCAAATTTTAAGGTTGACTTGCACATGTGAAAGGCTTAAGGAGAGCACAATTTGGTAGAAACTGGCACTAGAATCCGACCAATTTTCTGGGAAAATTTGTAGGACGATTAATTTGTCCAATGGCCCCTAAGGTTCAAGGGAATTCCTAAGGTTGGTTAATAAAAGTTAAAAAAAGGGTGGCAGGCCATGACCCCTGCCACCCCAGTGGAGCCCACAACAAATTTCATATTAAAAAAGGGGCAGGTAGCCATGACCCTACTTCCCCCAGAATCACTGTATCAAATATATATTGATATTAAAAAAAGCGGTGAGCGACCATGACCCCGCCACCCCCGGAACCACCACAATAAATTACATATAATATTGGGGGGCGGGATGTCAACCCTGCCACTTCTCCACTCCATATATATCATAAGCCATGGTAGTTATAGGGAGTTGTCAGGATGGGTCACCGGACCAGCAAACCTGCCTCCCAATACAACACAACAAAAATACAATGTATTAAAATGGGAGGGGCGGTATTTGATCCCCTGACCCCTCCTCAAGAACTTTCCAATTCCACCAATGTGCCAACGGACTCCGTTGGGAGATCCTCCAACCATCATATATTTATACCCTTTTGCATAGTACAGACGAAGGAGGTTGTACCCGATGCAAAGAATGAGGATTAATATATTTTAATTGTAGGAAGGGTGGAACCTTGAGCGGCCTATGGAAGGGGGCGGAACCTTGCCTGAGCACATTATTCAGAGGGTCATTTTTGGTCTAGTGTCAGAATTGGGCAAGTTTTATGTCAAATTTTCATCTCTCAGCGACATGAAATCAATGGTGATGTCAGTTTCTACAGCAAATCTCTCCATTTTTTGGCCATTTTCTAGATTGGAGGTATAAGACTCCTTATGTAAATGTTGATTGTAATTATTTCTCTTTTATGCCACTTAATGAATGAAGGCCTCCCCATTGATAAAGTAGGGCCCAGAGATGTAGTTCAAATTTGAAGAACTCTGTTATCATGTCTCTTGTCTTCTTTCATGTCTTTATGTGTTTCCTCTCTTCTTTCATGTGCACATTAAGTTTCTTGGGTTAAGTTGCAATTTGTTCATGTAATTCTTTAATACATCTGTAAGAAAAAGATCCTAGATCAAGTGGTATCAGAGAAGATCTTTGTAGATGTGAATTGCATGTTTGTATTCTAACAAGAAACATGCTCTGATGAGGTGAAGGGAAACTAAAGTATTTTGATATTGAAGAGGGGCATGCACATTGAAGGAGGCACATGGCCAATGATGAGGCTCGCTGTGAGGAGGAGCGAAATTACTGCAAAACTTTCTATACAATAGCGGAAAGGGTCAAAATGTTGTTCTCGAGGCTTGAGAAGACAGTAAAAGCAGAGGATAATGGGCCAAAAGAATAAGGTTCGGTGCATGGAAATGGTGGAGAGGAACCCCCTCCTCCTTCCACGAGTGAAAGTTCCTTTTTTTCTTCTCACCATCATCATAGAAATTCAAGAAATGCATCTAAGAAATATTTCCTTAAATTAGATGTCAAAATTGATCTTCCCATGTATAACGGTGAAAGTAACGCAGAAAAGCTTAACAATTGGATTAGGCAGATTGAAGTCTACTGCAGAATTCAATAGATCGAAGAGGATGAGGCAAAGATTCAGTTGGCATCCCTTCAACTGGGTGGCATTGCTCTCATTTGGTGGGAGAGCAAATTGCAAGGCAACAAGAATTTGGGTAACCTTCTCTCCTCATGGTCAAATTTTGTGTCTGCATTGAAAAAACAATTTTACCGCTTGGGTTATAGGCAGAAGGCATTAATGGAATGGAAACACCTAAGGCACAAAAAAGGTCAAAATGTGAAAAAATTTATTGAAGAATTTAGAAGACAAGCATTGAATTTGAGCATTTCCTTAGATACACTAGAGATTGTAAGTATATCGGTTCTTTACATAGTTACATAAGGCATTAATTATTATTGTTTGAGCTTGCTACTGTCAATGAGGCCAGTGTGAAAGCCCTGTATCTTGAAATCAGTGGGATACATGAACAAACTGACCACCAAAAAAGAGCCGCAACAACCAAGAGAAGAGGGGGAAAACCCTCTTGTACACATTATGAGAAAGAGGGACATGACGAAGAGAATTGTTGGAAACTTCACCCTGAGTTGAGACCTAAGAGAAATGACAGAAAGGAGAAGCAGAAGACGACTGCCACCATGCAACAAGATCAAAAATCTGAATCAGAAGAAGACTAGAAGGTCACAACTGTGGGTTTTGCATGAGATAGACCCATTGACTTGGGATCATATTCTGGTGATGAAAGGAGGATTGCAGCTCTTAGAATAGCAGCAGATGGACCCATTGATCTGGGTTTTGGTTCAGGTGATGAAGCAAAAATTTCAATAGATATTGCACCAAATATGGAAATGACACCCAGTGTGGTAGGGCTCCAAGAACTTGAGGATACCAACCAAAACCTTCAAGCAGAAAATGCTAAGCTAAGGAGGCTCTTATGGGAAGCAGAGGAGGAGAAACATAGGTTGCTATGCCAGTTGCAAGCTAAGAACGAGGCCTTGGGAAGACTGAAATCTAACCCCCTTGAGGTAAAAAATAGTTCTTCGATTCCATGTTCTTTTTTTGATGATGATTTCACTACTTTTGAAACGTATACTATAGGTATCAGGTCTAAGATGTTGAAGAAGATGGGATATCAGGGGAAGGGCCTTGGCATTAATGCCCAGGCATCATGAAACCCATCAAAGTAGAGGAAATGCATCTTCACGTAGGACTCGGTTATGTCAGGAAGGATGTTGGGGAAAGCTCCAAAGCAGCTAGTGACTAGTCAACAACGGATGACGAGACTTCCTCCTCCTATTCCAACAATAGTAAGGGCTCCATGAACCCTTATCAGAGGAACACCAAAAGGGAAGCGCTTCAAGAAGACCCGAAAGGTTTGGAGAAAGAAAAATTGTTGTAGTTGCTGCAACGAGGAGGGACATTAGGAAAGCACGTGCCAAATGCTCCACAACTAGAAAGAAGTATTAGAGAATCCAGTCGGCGACAATTCTCAAACACATTGATGATGGTCCACTTTATTAAGGAAAGGACAATTTTTTTAATAGTAGTTTGTATGGCCTCGGTTTGTAAATCACACATTGCAAGTAAATGTGAAAGTGATGATGTGTTTCCATCACTTCAAAATGCAATGATGATGTTTTTGGACCTTCTTATGAGTAGTTGAAGTATTCGTTGTTAATTTGTAACCCTTTCCCAAAGAGTGTGTGCTATAAACTCTTACCAAGTGAGGGATTGTTGAGTCATGAGTGGTTGTATATGAATGCAACTAATTTATTAGTTTTTCAAGCAAATGTTTGCAAGTGTGGTTTGGCAAGGAAACAGGTCATATGTTGAATGACATTAATGATTTTAGTGGTCCAAAAGCTCTAAGTGGGGAGGATTAATCCAGGTGGATCTCCAAATACTAATGGCATGGTAAAAGGCTCAAAATTCAAAGTGGTAGAAAGTTGATGAACTTGACACCAGATCAAAGTGCTCGTCACATTGATTCTAACAGTACTCCAATCCGAGTTTGTATGAGGAAGATAGAAGCACTCAAAGTTAAAGGTCGACTTGCACATGTGGCAGGATTAAGGAGGGTGCAATTTGGCAGAAACCCAACACTGGAATCCGACTAGTTTTCCGGGAAAACTTGTAGGATGATTAATTCATCCAATGGCCCCTAAGGTTCGAGAAAATTCCTAAGGTGGATTAATAAAAGTTAAAAAAAGGGTGGCAGGCCATGACCCCTGCCGCCCCAATTGGAGCCCACAAAAAATTTCATATTAAAAAGGGGCAAGCGGCCATGACCCTGCCACCCCCAGAACCACCATAGTACATTACATATATTATTGGGGGCGGGCTGTCATCCCCGATGCCCCTCCAATCCATATATATCATAAGCCACAATGGTTACAGGGAGTTGTGGGGATGGACCACTGAATCAACAGACTCACCACCCAATACAACACAGCAAAACTATAGTGTATTAAAATGGAAGTGGCAAATTTGATCCCCTGACCCCTCCTCAACCACTTGCCAATTCCACCAATGCGCTAATGGACTCCATTGGGATATCCGCCAACCATCATATATTTAAACCTCTTGCACAGTGAGAATGGAGGAGGGCAGACCTGAAACAAAGAACATGATTAATATGTTTTAATTGCAGGAAGGGTGGAACCTTGAGCGACTTGTGGTAGGGGGTAGAACCTTACCTAAGCACATTATTTAGAGGGTCATTTTTGTTCCAATGTCAAAATTGGGCAAGTTTTATGTTGATTTTGCACCTCTCGTCGACAGGAACTCAACAATGATGTCAGTTTCTGCAACAAAGCTCTCCATTTTTCGGCCATTTTCCAAATTGGAGGTATAAGACTCCTTATGTAAATGTTGATTATACTTCCTTCTCTTTTATGACATTTAATGAATGAAGGCCTCCCCATTGATTGAGTAGGGCTCGAAGATGTAGTCCAAATTGGACGAACTCCGTTATCAAGTCTCTGGTCTTCTTTCATGCCTTTATGTGTTTCCTCTCTTCTTTCACGTGCACATTAAGTTTCTATGGTTAAGTTGCAATTTTTTCATGCAATTATTTAATACATCTATAAGAAAAATATCCTGGATCACATACAATCTCAAATTTTCAACATTAATAATGGAACAAATTTGCATATATGAAGGCAAATCAAGCTTGAAAGCATTATTACCAATATTTTCTAGAATTTTAAATGGACCATAACGAATTGGTTTCATCTTTTTGCCTTCACCTTGAAGCCTTTCCTTGCTAATGTATAGCCAAAATCCATCACCAACTTGGAACTGATGATCCACACGATGCTTATCATGTCTTGCCTTATACTTGCTTTGACTCTTTTCTAGTTGTTCTTGAACTGTTTGGTGAATCAACTAAATTTTCTCAATGAATTTCTTTGCTCTGTCTATGTAACTATGTTCATCTACAACTACATCTTTCTCAAAGATGAAATCCAAAGGAAACTTAGGAAAATAACCAAGACATGCCTCAAAAGGCGAAGTTAAAGTAGAAGAGTGTTTTTCTCAGTTGTAAGCATGCTAAATATAATGAAATTGTTCATCCCACAACTTAGTATGTTTGTTGCAATATCCTCTTAGCAAATGAATAACTGTCATGTTAACCACTTCAGTTTGACCATTTGTTTGCTGATGGAAGGCTGTACCTTTCTTCAATTTGGTGTCCATCAAGTTCAATAAACTTGCCCAAAAATTCCCAACAAATTGAGAATCACGATCACTTACAATAGAAGTAGGAAATCCAAAATGAACACATACATTTTGAAAGAAAAGTTGAGTTGTTTGTTAAGCTGTAATTTGTTTTTTACAAGCCATTAATATGAACATTTTACTGAACCTATCCACAACTACATACAAATAATCATGACCTTTCCTTGATAAATGAATACCTCCTAAAAAATCCATAGAAACACTTTCCCATGGTTGTGAAGGCACTGGAAGTGATGTGTACAATCCTAGTTTCCTATTACTAGGCTTATTGACTACATGCAATGAAAAACCTATGATAAAACGCGACACACTTTCAAGCATGCGAGGTCAATAAAAACACCTCTCAAGATTTTCCACTATTTTACTTACACCGAAATGTCCAACAATAAGAGAAGTGTGTGCTTCCCTTGTGACATTTACTCTCTCTCCCTATTGAACACAAAGTTTTCCCAAATGATACAATATATTATCATGTACATGGTAGTCTAATTCGTCAACTTGGTGGACTTGAATCAATTTTAAATATACCTATTGAAAGTTAGCATCCTGTGCGTATTGTTCGACATAACTTTCAGGCATAACAAAATGATTATTGAGTAAAATGGCTACATTAATAACTAGTCTAGAATGCATATCAAAAATTCTATTATAAATAACTTTCTTTTACCTTATTATCAAGTGGAATTGTTGTAAAAATCCCATCCAAAAAAAGTTCCTTGACTACTGCAATTTGGTTTGAGATTGCAGATATTGTAAAGGTTGATGATTGGTGTGAATAATGGTTTATTTTCCCATCAAGTAATGCTTCCATTTCTTCACACTTTGCACCAATGCATAAAGCTCTTTATCATATGTAGGATAATTAATAAAAATACCATTAAAAATCTTAGACTGAAATGAAATGGGCTTACCATGTTGTAAAATAACTGTGCCCTTGGCGTAGTCACTTGTATCATTCTGTATTTCAAAAGATAGTTTCAAGTCTGGAAATGCTAAAACTAGGGCTGAATTGATCTTTTGTTTCAGAGCATCGAATTATTTTTTTTGTTTGCCTCCCCACTGGAAGACAACCTTCACGCTGGTCAAAGCATGTAGTGGAGCTACTATGGAAGAAAAAATAGCAATGAACTTCCTCCAGTACTGTGCTTCTCCCAGAAAACTACTTACTTCTGTAACTAATTTGGGTATTGGCCAATTCATAATGACTGAAATTTTAGAGGGGTCAATCTTCATCTCACCTCCTCCAACTATGTGGCCCAAGTACACTAAGGAAGTTTTTCTGAATTCACATTTAGACATCTTCAGAAATAATTGTTCTTTTTTCTTTTCTCATGATATCCAAAACTTTCCTCACATGATTGACATGCTCTTCTTGTGATTTTCTAAATATCAAAATATCATTTAAATAGATAATTATAAAATCATCAAGAAATGATCTTAAAACATCATTCATAACTCTCATGAACGTAGCTGGAGCATTGAAAGACCAAAAGGCATAACCAACCACTCAAATAATCCTTGTTTGATTTTAAAAGCAGTCTTCCAAATATCCTCCTCGACTATTCTTATTTGATGATATCTACTTCTCAAGTCCATGTTAGTGAAATATTTTTCACTTTTCGACTGATCTAGTAAATCATCTATTCTAGGCACTAGGTATCAATTATTTATTGTAATATTATTCAAAGCTTAATAATCTACACACAAGCGCCAAGTTCCATCTTTCTTGGGTACCAATACAATTGGTGAACCACATGGCAAAGTCGAGGGACGAATTATACCTTTATCTAACAATTCCTGGACTTGTTTCTTAATTTCTAAACTTTCCAAAATTGACATTCGATACATACCGATGTTTGGAAGTGGACAATCTTGTTGTAGCTGAATTTCGTGTTGAATTCCTCTTTTTGGTGGAAATCCCTTTGGTTCTTGAAACACATCTCCATATTGATTGACCACATCAAAAAATTCATCTTTCAACTTCACGTCATAGCCTGCAAAGGATTCCTGCTTCCTGTCATTCTTCTTCTTGATCATAAGGAGCATGAGACTCTTGCTGGAATTGACCAGTCGCTTCATTTCTCCCATGCTTGCTAAAGACAGACTAAGATTTATGTGATGGGCACTCAAAATATGCTCCACTCCATCTTTGAACAAATGATATTTGTTATCAAATCGGTGGAAAATGGCTTTCCTTTCATACAGATACGATCTTCCCAACACAATCCCAAAAATATCCAATGGCACAACATCTAATTCGACTTCATCAATGAAATTGGTAGTAATTGCAAACCTGGAAACACATTTCTGTGCGGCCTGCAAATTGGCATCCTTGGCTATCCAACCCAACAGATACGGTTTATGATGAGTCACCATTTCTAGATTCAATTTCTTGACCAAATCTACAGAAATTAAGTTGGCCTGAGATCTACTGTCAAACAATGTATTTATTTTTGTATGTTTGGAAATAACTCAGATATGGAACAACTCGCTTCGATTTTCCTCATTTGAAATGTTGTAGGAGTTATTTTCTACACTGGTTCTTGCCACAAATTCCTCTTTTCTTGCTTTTTCCACGACTTTTCCCTTAGTGACTGTGGTTGCAATCTTGGTTTCATCTCTTAAGTCGTAATCCAAGTCTTGTTGTGGAGTAGCGTTTTTCCTCTGTTTCCCTTTATTATTAAATTTCTTTGGTCTTAATTCAAGATGAAGCTTCTAGTAATGTGCTTCATCATGTCCCTCTTTGGAACAATTCTTGCACACAGGTTTCTCCCCTTCTTTCTTTACATAAGCATTTTTCTTCTGCTTTCCTTTAAATTTCTTCCCTTATGGCTTCTTCTCACCTTCTTCATATACATTTTTTCCAGTTTCTTCAAGGTGTGTATCTTGAACACAGACCTGATCAAGATTTATGGGACTAAACATAAGAATGGTATGTCGAAGATAACTATGAAACCCTCTGATGTATTTCAGCAAAGTATCTTGTGAATGTAAGTCTATTCCTAGCATAAGATCTCTTTTTCCTAAAATCTTGAGTATACTCTTGCACATTCTGACCTTTTAACTATCTGAAAATTTTCCAATTCATGACATATTTTTGCATATGAGCTAAAGGGTAGACCTATCTTTTTATAGCAGCAACGAAATCAGACCAAGTAATAGAGATCTTACCATGTGTTTTGATCTCGTCTTGAGTCCTTCATTCCCACCATACAAGTGTTGCACCCTCCATTCTCCATGAAGCCAACTGAAGTTTGATATCATCCTCTTGAAGGTTCTGAATTCTAAAATACACCTCCAACTGATGAATCTAGTTATCCAATTTCTTTTCATTCACTTCACCATTGTACATAGGCAACTCGAATTTAACATCAATCTTTTAAAAAGGTGATTTACCAATTCCTTTCGAAGAATGATGATGAGTATGAGTGGCAGTGGTATTAGTGGAAGAGGGTGAAGATGATTTCGAAGAAGAAGATGAAGAAGATGGTGGAGATGGTGGAGGTTTGCCTCCATTCCTGTTACCTCCTTTTCCATTACCTCCTCCTGAAGAACCTTCTCCTTTGGGAGGCTTGGCGATTTCACCTTGCAATCTGCTATTCCTATCTTCATAGAGGACCTTCACCATCTCTGTCATATCAAAGAAATCCTTTCTGAAGGTCTTCTCATCTTCTATCATGATAGGTTCTCCTTCATTGGACATGGTATCTGAAGACTCAACTACAAATTTTGCAAATTGAGGATGTACTGGTGTAGAAGACTTTGGAAACCTTTATCTTCTTCCACTTGACCCAATTTTAGGGCTTCCAACCAACTTCC
>APFE031324496.1:2651-19473 GCA_000404065.3 Pinus taeda | reverse complement strand
AGGTAAGAAGAAGAGCATAATGTTCCTTGAGATAGTACCTGGGCACTGCTTTTGTGTAATCCTCATTTACATATGCCTCTTTTAAGAACTCCTTACAAGGATTCCTATCAAATTTAAAATTTTTGAACCATTCTTCCTATCCTCTTGGGATCTCGGTTACAGCAGCTATTGCTTCTGGAGAAACCGATATCTCTAACATGGCAACCTTTGAATTCAGACCACTGAAATTAAGCGCAAATTCTTTTGTTACCTGTGCATGCCCTCCTTGTAGCTTTTTACAAAATCTCCAGCACCCGGCATCTTTAAACACCTTCTTCACGCCTTCATCTCTCAAGGTTATGTCCAATCCTTCAGGTTCATTCCTTTGACATTTTCTGGACCTGTGCTCCTTTCTCTCCATCTTCACTTTGAAATCTTCACAGCCAAATTCTTACTTTGAAATCTTCACAGCCAAATTCTAACAGCTCCGGCCGAGATGGTTCTACAGCGATACAACTCCTCTTTTTATTCAGCCTCGCTTGTAATCAGGCTCGCTTGAAATTCAAATCGAAGCATGACTGGTCACTCATGCAACACTCACGACCATTATTAAGGACTATGCACGGTAAAATCTCTTGGGAATGAGATTTCCGTGCATATCAAAAATCTGTTGGTGGAGTAGCGGCAAATGAACGTTCAGACATGATTTCAAGAGGTACTCAAACTGACATGAGTGGACGGAAATGTTGACTCACCTATGGACTTGACATTTAAGGAAAGATTCGCTGCGGAATGCACGAATCCATGATTTCGCAGCGCTGTTCGTTATATTTTTTAATGATGCGCTGCGAAAATGCTTAATCATTACGCGTTGCGAAACTGCTTGAGTATGATTGCGGTGCGAAATGGGCAAATAACACTGCGCTGCAGAATCACTAAAAGACAAGGTGACTTTGCATAGACAAGACATGACTATGGAATAATGATGAGTGGAGGAAAGCCAATAGGAGCAGAGTCTGATTTAAGCTTAAAAACCTTTAAAATTCCGAATCCTAAGTGAGACAAATAAAAATGAAAACATCTTAAACATAGACCTTTGTCATCAAACTAGGGCATGTAACTATATGCATCAAACTTTTAGTTCTAAGTGATAACAGGAGGAATGAATGATTCGAATGGAAAATGGCATCTACCCATTATATTCATCCATCCATGGAATTTTCCCATGGTATTGTAAGTGGAATCCATCCATGCTACTTATCCACCCATAATATTGTAAGTGGCATCCACCCATGGTATTTTCTGTTAGGTAAACTTGACTCGGAATAGAGTCAAAGGAGGTTAAACAGTGATGGTTTTGGGGCACATGGTATTGTGCACCCATGGTATTCTGCTCGTGGTATTATATGTAATGGAGCCTATAAAAGGCTGGAAGGACTTCATTGTAATGTAAGGCCCTAGAGGTGAGCGGTGAAGGCTTAGTTTGCCAGATTGGCCTGGCCAGGATAATGAAATTTCATTATGGTCAGGTTTTTCTCGAGATTTGGGGTTTTCCTAGATAAACATGTGTGTTTATGTGTTTATGGTTGTTGCTAGTTATTTTTATATTCGCTTCTCTCAGTAATTCTCTGTAATTATTTATGTTATGCTATAAATTTCTTAACAATTGGTATCAGAGCCAAAGGTTGTGTATTGGCTTCAGAAAAATGCTTTTGTTGCCAAGGGTTATTTATCCTGGTAGACATAGAAAGTATTGATGCATAGTTTGTTCGCAAATCTATTCTAAATGCAACTAAAACAAGGTTCTACAAAGACAGATAGATGAAGGCAAGGAAGCTGCAACCTGTAGCAGCCATGAAAGAGTTATTGCAGGCGAAGAGACCGGAGGTAGAGGATCAGGAGGAGGAGGAGTAGTTGTTGTTGTGGGATCCTTCGGTAGCAATAGAGAGAGCTCGGAGCAGATCTGTGTCTCGGCGAGGTCGTAAGCGAGAAAGGTCAAGTGGCATGGAAGAGAATGTTGATGCCATGGATATAGATCAACCAAACAAGAAGCATCGTATGTTATCACGCTCCAAACCCACATCAAGGCCTCCTGGTGAAGTCACCCGAGGCGAGGGTTTCAAGGATTCATCTCAGAATTTAAAGGCAGTTAAACTTGGCAAGAAGGCAGCAAAGAAACAAAACAAGGATGCCCGCAATTGAGAGAAGATGGCTCAAAATAGCAGCATCAATAAAAATAAATAAAAAATTAATTAATGAAGTCAAAATTATTGCATGTAAATCGGCATACTACTGTAAGACCTGGTAAGGCATGTGCACCCCTGGGTAATCACCGGTAAAGTCTGGGTTAGACCTAGGTGATAGGGGGGATGCCCGATTAACAATACCTGGGTAAAAACTCTGAGGGGGGTAAGAGCTAGAGTGAGCGGGATTGTTTCACTTAGCAAGATTGGCTGGAGTTAGTCAAGGAACCCCAAGTCAAGTTTAAGGGGGGAATTGTTAGGTAAACTTGACTCGGAATAGAGTCAAAGGAGGTTAAACAATGATGGTTTTGGGGCACATGGTATTGTGCACCCATGGTATTCTGCCCGTGGTATTATATGTAATGGAGCCTATAAAAGGCTGGAAGGAATTCATTGTAATGCAAGGCCCTGGAGGTGAGCGGTGAAGGCTCACTTTGCTGGATTGGCCTGGCTAGGATAATGAAATTTCATTATGGTCGGGTTTTCCAGAGATTTGGGGTTTTCCTAGATAAACATGTGTGTTTATGGTTGTTGTTAGTTATTTTTATATTCGTTTCTCTCAGCAATTCTCTATAATTATTTATGTTATGCTATAAATTTCTTAACATTTTCCCATGGTATTGTAAGTGACATCTACCCATGGTATTCATTCACCCATGGTATTTACCCACCCACAAAATTTACCTATGGTATTGTAACAAAAAAAGACTATAAGTAACATGTCACATTTTGTAAAAGGACATATTTTCCACCACAATGTAGTCTTTACAATTATTATATGTTTTAATAGAAAAGTTTCCTTGTGGTTTTTTTATTGTGTGTTCTCCTCATTTCTTCTAGTATTTCAATTTTTTATATCTTTGGGGCCTCCCCATAAGATCCAAATTAGAGAGAGAAGGAAGAGAAGCAAAAGCAGGAACATGATGAAAGGTAAGGGGCAATGGCAGAGGAAACTGCACCTATACAGGTTGAAGAACCATAACAACCAGTAGTAGAAGAAGAGCAGAGCAAGTAGGTGCATGTTCGAGAAATTGCTCAGCAAATTGAGCAGATGGTTGAAGCAACAGACATGGATTTGGAACAAAGGAAGGACCAAGATACCGACTTCATGCAAAGAACATCCAAGGTTTCACCTCAGTTTCTGCCACCTCGAGAATCAGAACCAGTCCTGAGCGAGCAAGGAGAGGTTGTTCTCCTTGATGATGATCTAGCGATGGATGTGTACAATTTTAATTTTGATGAGTCACAAAAAAAGATTTTTCAAGTGCGAAGAAAGCATATCCTAGATGATCACATGTCACTTGCACACATAGAGGAAAGGGTGATTATGTCAAATGTTAGAAGACATCCAGCTACCATGGCTGATGCCTCTAAGGCTTATGCATAAGCCACAAGTTCAACTGTCAATTTCTTGTTAGCAGAGAATGATCAGATGGCAAAGGACTTGCAAGAGGTCTAATAGAGAATAGAACAGTCTACAAGATCCATTATGGAAGATATGAGAAAGTGATACTTGTTGAAGTATCGACTCTTGAGACCACCATGCGGAAAATGTATGATGGATTTTTCACCATGCACAAGGTGGTTGTCCATCTATATGGTTTTTAGCAGTAGTGCGTGAAGATTTCCAAAATTATCAAAGACTTCCACGCTTTTATTACGTATGTACAGGAATGGAGAATGAGGTACAAGGGAGCCCTGCTTTACTTGTAGAAGATAACGAAGCCACGGGAAAAGTTAGACAAAGCGTGGATTTAGAGGTTGATCTGTAACTATGAGCATATCCCTCCACTCATCACCAGCATTGAGGCTTCCTATGCATGGTTTTTCAAGAGCCTGGATGTCATAGTGAGGACACACATGATCCCTTCAATCGGATCCCTCACTATCACCATGAAGAAGAACCAAGCCCTACTGGAGGTTGACAGATACATGAAGGAGTTGATGTGCAAGGACACTAGTGATGACTTGAAACTCAGCATAGAAAACATGCAGAAGTACATCGATGGTCCAGTCACACACAGGAAAATGTTGTGCATGCTTCAAGATGAGTTGGAAAAAGGTTCTCAAACCATATACCTGAAATCCATGGAGGCAAGAGTCTGTTTCCAGAAAGCCATCACCAAATAGTACAGGGACACAATAGTGCAATACTAAGCTTGGTATTAGTTCGTCACCAAAGACCATCAAGAGGATGTTTTCAAGTTGGTCTTCCCCCAAGCTTCTTAGTGATGTTGTTTGTCTTGTTAGGCTGACTCAAGCCTATTTTGTCCCACATGGGTATATGTGGAAATTGTATATTGTTGTAAATATGTTGTAAGTGAAATTCCAAGTGTCATTAGTGGAATGTGAACAATCACTATGTAATGTAAAGAGTTATTTATAAAGGAGTTGAAGAGTCATGAAGGTAGTCAAAGAGTCAAAGGGGAAATCAAGGGTCAGTCCACCCTTTGTTATAAATAAAACCTCATAACTCATAGTACAAGCTTTTGGGAGCCATGATTTTGGCTAAGCATTTCTTAGAGGCTTGGAGAGTATTGTGATGAGCCTTGGCTTCTCCACAGCATAGAGCGAGTATACTTATTATGAGGATAAGGCGGTGTTGACTTTAATGTTCCACTATTGGGGCTAGTGGATATGAATGGTGTATCTATGGATGTAACTTTCACTTAATAATAATATAACTGAGCCAACATGTTTTGTTTCATATGTTGTTATTATAATTTGACTATTCTGGCTACTTTAGCAATGTATGTATTTAACGTACGCATTTGTGTATGAACTATTTTGTATGAAATTGTATGAATCTTGTTGCAGACATGTTGTTGGTTTAACCTGTCACTTTGGTTTGTGGACTATTCTGCTTCCAGCTTGTGATGTCATTCTTCTTGTGTGTTCCTTTTAGGTTGCGTACTATTACATGCTTCTAAGGGACACACTTCATTTTTGCCTCTACATGTCTAAACCCCCATGCATCTCACTTGACTCGCTGCAAGGTCATACACTTGCTTCCGACAGAAGCTATCATACTTACCTCTGCGCACAACCGTGGTCAAGGTGCTACTTACTGCCCACTGCTGGGGATCCTACTCCAAATGTTTTAAGGTCTAGTTGGGACTTATTACCGGGGAGATCCCCTTAACATGTTGGTGGGTCCAGTACCATCAACAAGATGGCAACCCTATCACAAAATATATGTCCCGGATGGTGATCTTGATCTTATGATCCTATATAATAAACATGTCCTGACTTGGATCCTGATATCTCACTATACAGGTTAATAGTGGATCACCAACCATCATCAATGGGTTCTCAAAAACTTTGAGAAACTCGTTTCAAGAAGAGCCCCCCTCACTGCTTGGTTCCCCTAAACCTGAGAGTGAAACTCCTCAAAATTGTGTTCTCACTATAACACTTTCAACTATGCCATATCTACAAAATCATACCTTAAGGAATCAAAACCCCCTCAACTTTGAACCCTCTAATCCAACTACATAACACAAGTTTTTTACGAGAACCTATGTTTCCCCAATGCATTTGTTCTACCATTACTTGAATTCCCCCAACATAGAAAAAGTCCTAACAGATGCATTCCGACCGAGAAAATGAGTAGGGTTTCCCTTACACAAAACTAAGACCTAAACTAGAAGTCCAAAACACTAAAAATGATGAGTAGGGTATGACCACCAACCTAAAATTTGTAGATATGAAATTCATTAGTGGGTTTTTCCACTATGATCTTACCAAGTTTCAGGGCCCTCTCCTCCTCTCCAAATTCACCAACAACACAGTGCACAAATGAATTTGAATTGGAAGCAAAAATCCCATTTATAAGAAAATTATAATTCTTCTATTGGCCATTATGGGCTCGTTGTGCTCTATTTCATGAACCATCTTCATCATTGGAAAACTCTTTCTGAGCTATATAGTGACTTTTTATTTGTTTTTGATGATTTGAAACTTCTCCTGGATGCCATTTTTTCCATGAGGTCTTACTTCTCCACTTATGTAAATTGATTCTTTTCATATATGTTGCTTGTACTCTCGCATCACTTTGTCTTTTCACCAGTCAACTTATGTGTTGAGTTTTTTCATGAGTAACCACTCTTTACTCGTGTTTTGAGGGTCCTCATTGGACCTATTCCCTGTGGAAGCATCATTTATTCATCCTTATTTAAAGCATCAAATATAGGTCATCATTCTATTCTATGGAGTCTTTTTATAACCCCATTGAATCCTATTACAATATATCATTCCCTCTATGTGCCGCATTCATCTAGTATTGCTAATATTTGACCATGAAATATTCTATTCTATCTTTGTAAAACTCCTATCTTAGTAATTAACCATCCCCTCCAGAATTGTATGAGTCGTTGCTAGGTCAACCTTGCATGTTGTGCTCTAACAAGGGAATTCATAAACCCACCTATCAACTTATTCTCCATCATACTCCTTGGTGTCAATTTCTATAATTCACATTACTATTCCTCATGCCTTTGTTGAGGATTCATTATTGCCTCAGCTCTGGTGGTCCCTCCACTCTCAACTTCAACACATTTATTCCAATAGAGTATCCTATAGGATGGTGTACCTTGGATCCAATTTATTCATTATTAGGTGTCTAATATCAAGAAAAAAGAGCTACCACTTCCCTTTCAATTCATTGATTTTTGTGTGTTCAACTCTAGCTCATTATCACATAATCAAGAATCATACACTTGATGGTTTAATGGTTTAGTAGATTGTCCCAACATTTATCAGGCATGTTTGAGATGTTTCATAACTCATAAAGGGTTGCCCCTTTAGGGATCCCCCCACATGTGTGGCCATGAGAAGATCATGATCTAGCCTCAGATGTAGTCCATTGGATTTGACTAGCTCGGTTTCCTCCAATCATAAATCCTACTACATGAGCCTTTCCTTCAACTAGCTCACTTAGATCTTTAGAGCCATTTCCTATACAACAAGGCTTGTTTGTTTTTATATCCCCATATCATCAACCTATGGGAATTTGTTCCTCTTGTATCTCATTTTCACCATGTCAAAGTGTGAAAAATAAATATCATATATCTCAAAAAAACAAAAAAAAATATAAAGGGAAAAATCAAAAGCAAATGTTTGTTTAGAATAAAATTTTGTTCTTAAAGAATAAAGCTTTGTTATTTCAAAGTTGAGGTGATGTAGTATTCATTAAAGACATAGGTTCGGTGGGGCCCGATGATATTCAAAGGATATTCAAGTGTGTGAAGAGTTAAATGGTGGGCACATTAGTCCTGTCACTTTAACAATGATGTTGGGTCCTCCCCACCGAGGAAACCTGACATCATGAATTACACAAGGGTTATTTGTGTGGGTGCCTCCATAAAGAGTCAACGCTTGATCATTGAATTTAGATAAATGGCCAGGATTTAATTAGGGATCACTCGAGGATGGTCCCACTTATCACCATGGGTTCTCCCGTAAACGGTAGAGGGTAACCACCTCAGGTCTGCAACAAGCGAACGCGACTGTTGTTTTCAGTCACACCTCATCATCCACATCATCTAGTCTTCCACGACACCCCTATCACATCACACCTTACATTTTTCACCTCCACATTTAATTCTGTTTTCCCTCACACTTTTCTCTTTTTCCCATAGAATATTGTTTTCCATTTTCACAAAGTACATTTTCTATTTTGTTTCCGTGCATCTACAAGCACGTCCACGTCTGCAAACTTATCACACTTGGATTCCAACAAAAGAATTCAATATTCATGTATTTATATATTGTCTCCACCCACTCAGTCCCTTTAAAATGTCAAATAAAGTTTCTCTTATTGGCTCTGCAACTCACATTCCCCTCATGGACATAGAGAGGGTTATCTCTTCACATCCTTTATTATGCACACATCCCTCATTTTTCATAAGTCGTGTTCCACACGATGACTTCTTTGGTGAGATAAATGTATATCTTGTGCTTTATGGAAGGGCTATAATCATCATCGAAATTGAGGCAGGGCTATAAAAATTGTCTACAAAGGTGAATATGAGGTCATGTTGGCTTGTTAGGGCCTGACCCAGGTTTAGAGGTGGTTTAGCCAAACAAATCCCGGTACTACTAGCCCTTTCGGCAATAGTCTATGGAACAAGGATTGAGGTCTCACTTGAAGTAGTATGGGAGGGTGCTAGAACTAGGTTTCCACACCCTGGAGATGTTTGATGAGTTCAAGTGGTTTGCGCTTCGACCCTGTACACACGTTGCTATGCGCACTTACCTGTACTTCGCAGCCTTACTCGAGGGCTGAATGCTTATTATTACCCAAGTCCTTACTAGTATTCCACCATTAGTTGATTAACTTATCTTATTTGCATGTGTAAAGTATACTTATCAATATATATCATTCATACAAGTGCACACAGTAAATAAACAATCTATTTGCAATTAATATGAAACATGTAATAACTCAAGAATAGATACACATAATTTGGATAAAACTTCTTTCTGTTATTCTCTTCTTCGGTTACAGACTCGACTCTGCCCTGTGTACTCAACTGCAGGAGTCCATGCACTCAGCTATGGACAACTAGGCCTCAACACACTTAGCTGTAGAGCCTTCTCCTACTCTATGACCCAAGACACACTTAGACACTTGCTCTGTGCTCCTACTTCTCGATCTCATACTTCTCTCCCCTTCACTCCCTTTTACACTTACAACCTCACTCTATTCATACAATCCCATGGTCCACAGACCATGGGTAGGCCGACATTACATTACAAACTAGGGTAGACAACCCTATGACTCTAACATACTTCCGTGCCTGCAATTCGCAGGGCTTTACAACATCATTCGGTCAAAACATGGGCTTTGAGCCCCAAAACATGCCGCAGGAGGATTTCATGCCCAATATCCCCCCAAAAAAAACATCGTGACTCGCCCTCGAGTCACTCTATCGACGCAACGATCTTGGTGTGAAGTTCCTCCAATTGTCCTTGAACTATGTTGATGTTGGTAGTGCACTCCATTGCTGCTTGCTAGATCTGTTGCATCCTCTATTCTAAGACCTCCATGTCTGGGGCACTTCTCATAATAATGTGTGCATCCGTGTATGTGTGCCTGCTTTCCTTCAATGTTTGCTGTGATAGTGAAAGCCTCGTCAATCCACGACTGGACGTGCGCTTTGAGAACTACCTCCTTGTCCCGCATCGCGTCCACCTGTTCCTTTAGTGAGCTTGTTGCATCCTTGCAAGCCGCTGAGTGAGGACTATTGTTTGTATAGTTCCTATGACACTATCATATTTCTGGTGAAGTTCTCATGCCTCTGTCTCCAGGCGTTGGATATTGGGGTCCTCCTGTGGAGTTGTCAGGACCTCAACTGCTTGCTCCAACAAAGTGTTACAGTCTTGCACTGCACCTCCAATTTCTTCCAATCCTGTTGCAATAGCGCTAGCGTGCTGTTATAGGGCCTCCATGGGAGTGGAAGGTTACACCTTTAGCCACAACTCAGCAATCTGAAGATTCAGCTCCAGCTAAAACTTGGTCATTTCTTCTCTAGCCTCACGGACTCCAGTTGCTAACCTGTGAATCCGTACCTCTACTGGTAGATATTCTGGGATGGCTAGCTCCGGGACGCGTCGGAAAGCATCATCTACAACCTACGCCAAATTTTGGTTCTGCAACACCAATTCGTCACACTACAGATTAAGTTGTTCCATGTTGATCTTTTGCTCGCTGAGAAATTGGATCGCGTGACTCTCCCTAGCGCGCTGCTCTGCCGTTATCCCATATTGTAGTAGATACAATGTCTCTCATGGAAGGGCAACTAAATTAAGGCCAAGCCCTTTGATCATGTTAACGGAAAATTTTCCAGTCTCATCTGCTGATGCTAGGGCTCCTTCCGGTAACACTATGGTGTTTTCCATCTGTGTGCACAACATCTGCTTTGCTGCTAAGGATCCTTCTGTGAGGTGGGTCAAAAGGGTACCCACCTAAGGGGGCCACATCTATAACTCCTGTAGTTGTGCCCTGACGGCCCCCAACACAGTCTGGTGCTCCTGCATAAAGTCCTAAAGGGCCTCATTTGTGACATCATGAACCGACTCACCGATGTCATGGAGGTTACCTTCGATTAAGGTGATCGGGTCAATGGCCAACTTCAAGGCCTTGAATTTCTTCCTCGGTCCTATTCTCTCTACCATGTGTGGGCGCTTTAGTTGTGTGGACGCGGTCCCTAGGTCCGCACTCCCTTCCACTATTTCTTCTTCCTCTGCCTCCTGCCCCTGTGAGGACGTTGCTTGGTCCTCATTTGCGTTCACCCTTGCTTCATCTACTGCCTGTGCTACTACTACTTCTACAACCCTTTTCTACTCTATGGCTTTCTGTGTCACTTCCCGTGCTTCCCTTTCCTTAGCTGTTGTTGTTTCCTGCTACCTTTTCTCGGCCAATTGTGTGACGCGCAGCTTGGCATTGTCCTTCTTCTTCTATGCTATCACCTTCTCAAGTTCTGCTAGGTCTGGGGCACATCATTCTAGAGGCCATGTCTCCAAGACAGTGAAGATGGCATCGTCAGTAGCTATAAAGGGGAGCTTCATCCATTGCTTCATTGTATCCTTGCATGCCATGATATATAAATTATGCATGTCTGCTTTGAATTCTGCAAAACTCTGCAAACTGTTGTACATCATAGGTGATAGGCGTGACCATCGATTGATCCACATTTAGATGCTCATCTCCATGAGTACCCATAATATTTTGGTGTCGCGTATCCGTTTCGCGTCCTTTGTGGCCCAAAGCGAAGCGTACTTCGTGGCCTCCGGTAATTCTCTATCAATGCTGAGGAATTGACTGTCCTTCAACAGTTCCCCTGCTATGAGCATTATGGATAACAAAAACCACATGTAGTGGAAGGTTTTACCCTACTCCTGGGCTTCACGACAGTTTTGCAAAAATTCCTCATAGAGGAATTCAGACCAGTTGATTTGGACCTCATCGGTGCGGCACTTCCTCATAACGTTTCCAGCCAAGAGTTGGGTTGCCACGCATACCCCTTTTTCCTTGATGCTGGAGATGGCGTAGACCCTCTTCTTCTTCTCCAGCTTGTATTTTGTCTTCATGGCTTCTACAAGGGCCAAATCACTACCCTTTCCTTCGACTATGGTTCCGGGGTCCTTTCCTTTGCAGGGGAGCCGAGAAATGTGGTGAATAGGGTCTGTCATGATGGGGATAGGCTCCTCTAGCTAGAGATACCCATCATGCACCAAGCAGCACAGTTGCTTGATGATGAAAATGGTAATGGGTGTGTGGTGGAAATGTGCTACCCATAGTAAGTGCAGCAACCCAGCGTTTTCCACACTGCGCAACCACTTCTGCGGCTCTATCATTGTCACCGCCCCCTTAGTGTTCTGCTTAATTAGGTTCCCAGTATCTAGGTGGGGGAACTTCTTGCAGTCAGCGAGGTCCCAATATTCAAACTTCATTGTTGGCACGCAGCCCAGGCCTTCAAACACTATGCCGTCTGGGAGGAGTGGGGTCTGGAGTGAACTCTTAGTTTCATCCAGATCCTTTGGCACTTTGGTCTTCCCTTTTCGTGGAGGGACATATGTGGGCAGTTTTGTTGCAGATCGTGTAGGTTGAATATCCCACGTAGCAGTGCAACCCTCTGTGCATGATCGCGGACCCTGTGATGCTCTGCTTCTATGCGCATCCCCAATATCGCACATCTCCCAGGCAGAATAGTTTATAGTCCTGCACTCCCTTTCAATTTCCTGGAGTGCTAAGAGTGTTCTTCTTGTAGCTAGTCAGGTGGTCGCACCACCCATGTGGGGCTCCATCCCGTCCTCCACCATGGTTCACAGGGAATCCTCTCCTTCCATTTTTGTGGTCGGCATCACACACTCTACAATTTGCAATGCAGTACCCTGGTCACTACGTTTGGCGATATGTGGTCTAAGCCAAGGCAACAAACTAACCAGTTCACAGCAATAGTTCTCCCGCTTGTCAGTATGATCATACACACCTTGCCTTACCATCCTTAGTTTTTCAATGAGAAATGCTTCCTTTATTTCATTTTTTAGCTTCTTTACCTGCACATCCATCAAAGTTCTTTTCTCCCTTAGTCGGTATTTTTCAAGTTCGTGAAGGTTTCCCTGTCGGATTTCTTCCTCAAGTATTACGTGTTCTGTTTCTCGCGACTGTGTGATTCCTTTGTTCTAGGCTTCACAGACTGTCGTATCTATGGGTGCTACTATGTGCAGACTAGGCTTCACATACTCCATATGGATTACAACCCTTGCTTCATACATCAGCTTCGGAAGTGCTTGCGCAATCAAGGTTTTTCACATAGTCCTATAAGCCCATAAAACCGTTGGTACGTAGGTCCCAGTCAGTGTGTCTCATATGGTGGACCGTGTTCAACACTTCACACACCTTGTCAAAGGCTTCTCCTTGTATAATCTTTAGTGCACTTGGTCTTATCATACTTCGTCATCCGCACCCTCATCTTTCTCACTCCTACTTGTTGTTCTTGTTTCATATTGTGAGAATGGTGTGCATTCGTACATGTTGCCTACCATATGCCTGTACCCATCTGGAGAGGTGGGTGCACAGACTATTTCATCCATCATACCCAGCTTCCATCCATAGTTGAGGCTTTCCAAATGATATAAGTATCATTCTTTTGTAGTCGTTCCAGTTCTCAAAACTCCTCTGATGCATACCCCACCATGTTGTGAGCGTAGCGCGCAATGCCCATTTTAGAGTGTCAAAATGTTGTTGTTCTGGCACCTATTTTTCAGATTTGTTTAGGAAGTCATCCACCATTGTCAACTCATCATACACGAGCATATCCCTTACCTCTATTGTCACACAGTGCAATGATCTTACCATCATGTTGTAATTGAGCGTGGTTACCTCGTGTAACCGGTTCTGCCATCGTTCTATTCCCTCATCTGAATCTGATTTGTAGGATATTTCATGCTCCCACAAAATTTTGCCATCTGCTGTATGGTTCACCCAATCCTATTCCCAAGTGGTTATCTTGTAGATACAATCTAGATCATCATCGCTTTCATCGTCGCGCACTAGCTCCATGTAGCGCAATCCTTCCGCAGGGTCAAAAGGTACCACTACGTGCAGTGACCTTTTCTCAAAAATCATTTTGCGCTTCTTTATATTTATCATTCCATTCATATTAGTGGCCCAATCTATTCCCAGTAGCACGAGATAGGTATTGTTGTCATCGAAAATCTCTAACACTTTGAAATCTGCAAGCACGCTCGCACCTTTGATATCTATCGTTATTCCCTGCAATCTTCCCATCGGTAGGATTTTCTGTTGATTGACCATTCGTAATTGAATAGGGGACCATTGCAATGCAGGCCTACCCATGCACTCCCATGTCTACTTTGGTAGTACGTTTGTGTCCGATCCTAGATCCAAAATCACTTGATCCATTTCATATTCCCCGATTTGCGTAGTCATTCTCATCTCCCTTCATGTTTGCTTTGCATGCTTCCCGAGCTTCTGGACTATTCATGGTTCTCCTGACCCATCACACCTAGTGATGAGTTCCTACAGTCCTTCACAGCCTTTCTGTCACACAGCAGCTTCATGCATGTCTCCAGAAAGGTAGTAAGCATTGATGGGTCCATCTCCTGTTCTAGCTTGTCTTTACTACCTGAAGTGGAGGCCTCTGTGAAGCTCTTCTTAGCTTACATGAATATCTCCTTCGCTCGCTCCAAATCGAACTCTGGTTCCTTTGTAGGAGCCTTTCAAACCCAGGTACTCTCTTCGGGTTGCTTTACCTTATCATCTCTTATCGTAATACCACTTCGGAGCATGATGTTTACATTTGGGTCCTCTTCACACGGCTCAGACCTCATCATTTGTATGTTCTGAGTCAGGGGAGGCTGGAGTCTTCCTTTATCGCACAACCTTGCTATCAGTATAGGGAAGTCCTCCATCTCATGTTCAAAATGGGTACAATACAAACATGATGCTCTCGTCGAATTTGTACAATTGTGGGCATAATGCCTTGGCCCTTCGCAATTGTAACAAATCAGCTGTCTGCAACCCCTTCCTGGTCCCATTCCACCTTGACCTCATCCGCGCCCCTGAAATTCAGTGCACACCATTGCTTCATTTTGTCATCGATGGCTCGTGTTTCAGCTTGAACTCTATTGGCAGGAGTCTGATCCATCATCAATTCATTACTTCTACAGGTCTATTCATCTTGGCCTACTGACCAGTAGAAATTATAGAACAATTGTTGGGACGTCTGCGTATACGTTTGTAATAGGTGACAGTTATCCGTAGCGTGCTTCCCTCCTATCTGACAAATAGTGCACCATAATGTAGCCGCCACGCTTGGCCCCACTTGTGCCTTTGGTCTCAATGGCATCGGCCCTCCTCCCACTAGGTAGTTTGCGAAGACTGGATAATGGTCCTTATCATGCCACTGGCCTTTGCATTTTATGCACCATACCTCCTCACACACTTCTGGGTGAGTTGTCCTATCCTGTTTCAAACTTTGCATTTCCAGACACAAATTTTTCAGTTGCACGTGGATTTGTTGGATCGTGCGTGATCTTATCTTCCAACGCTTCTAGTCTGTGCACCAATTCTGGAGTCCACACAATAGGTTTTTCAAGCCTACACCTTCCATGACTGTCTACTAGCTTTGTGATCCACTCATACAACTTAGAGGGGAAGGATGCAAAGAAAATATCATGGATTTCCATATATAAGTAGCGCTCTAACCACTGTTCCTTTGACACTCACGAATTCCTATTTTCTTGCACCGCGAACTCGTGAAATTTTTTGTCCAACCACCCTTCAATTTCTTTCTAGTCGGATTCCAGTGACATGACATCAGACATCCCTTATGCAGATCTCGGTCCCGGCAATGAAACCATTTGTTGGCTTGTTGGGGCCTAACCAAGGTTCAGAGATGATTTAGCCAAACAAATCCCAGCACTACTAGCCCTTTTGGCAATAGTCCATGGAGAACAAATTGAGGTCTCACTCGAAGTAGTATGGGAGGGTGATAGAACCAGGTTTCCACACCCTGAAGATGTCTGATAAATTCAATTGGTTCACAATTTGAACCTACACGCATGTTGCTATGTGCACTTACCTCTACCTCGCAGCTTGAGATGTTTCCTTTGCACAACCTTACTCGGGGGCCGAATGCTTATTATTACTCAAGTCCTTACTAGTATTCCATAGTTAGTTGATTAACTTAGCTTACTTGCATGTGTAAAGAATACTTATCAATATAAATCATTCATACAAGTGTGTGCAGTAAATAAACAATATATTTGCAATTGATATCAAACATGTAATAACTCAAGAACAGATACACAGAATTTGGATAAAACTTCTCTTTATTATTCTCTTCTTCAGTTACAGACTCGACTCTCCCTACACACTTAGCTATAGGGGTCTACGCACTAAGCTGCAGACAACTAGGCCTCTGCACACTCAGCTGTAGGGCCTTCTCCTACTCTACGACCCAAGACACACTTAAACACTTGCTCTGTGCTCCTACTTCTCTACCACATACTTCAATCTCCTTCACTCCATTTTACACTTAGAGCCTCACTCTATTTATACAATCCCATGGTATGCGGACCATGGGTAGGCTGACATTACATTACAAACTAGAGCGGACAACCATATGACTCTAACATACTTCCGCACCCGCAAGTCACGGGGATTTACAACATCATTCGGTCAAAACATGGGCTTTGAGCCCCAAAACATGCCGCAGGGGTTTCCATGCCCAACGGGTCACTATATTTTTATTATTTTATTCATTAAACAATGTGGTTATTTCTAGTAAACTGTGAATTAGATTGAAACGATGAGAATTTTTTCAAAACTATAGTTTCAATAATTTTTAGATTTTGTAATTTCAATTGAAAGTATCAAGTTCGATCTTTAAAATAAAGTGGTCAATACATTATATAATAATGAATCTTAAGAGATTCCTTAATGAAAAGAATTGATATCAATGACATTGCGTGTTAGATAAAAAAATAAAAGATTTTATACAAAAAATCATCCTCTATTTTTTCTTAATTCACCAACCAAATCTACATTCACTCTCATCTTTAATGGAATTCCTACACCCAACAATATTATGTGTTCATTAAATACAAAAAGGGTTGTGTGAATAAAGTAGTAGATTTCCTCACTAACAATCTTGCATAGGCCTTGCTTACTTATTGACGTTGTTTTATGTGTAAAGGAAACAACATGTTACAAATTCAAAATTTTCATCTAAATCAATGTTAATGTATGGAGGGAATTTTGGATCAAACAAAACATTATGATTTGGAAAAAGTTAAACCAAATTGAAATAATTTAATAGTTTTCTATCTAATATTGCCTTAGGAATGCCTATATGAAAAGAAAAGTACATCTTCTTTTGACACTCACTGTTATTTTTTGAATTGTCACTAAAAATCTTATTGATTTTCATTTTTGGATTTCAAAATATAATATTTCAACACCTTCACCTCTAATAGATAAACATATACAAAATTCTTGTTTTATTTTGCATTTTAAAAACTAAGGAAACTCACCAACAATATTATTTTATAAAATAATTATAAATATT
>APFE031324494.1:0-10035 GCA_000404065.3 Pinus taeda | reverse complement strand
TCATATTTATTTATATGTCATTTCTATATCTATTTCCATATGTTTCTATCTTTATTAGAAGTGATTTTTTTTTACTATTTTTAGTACAAATATTGTGTATGTTCAAAATTTAATAAAGTAATATGATTAGACATAATTTCTTAAGGAAATATTATCATTACATTTACTAAGTTATTTGTCTTTCATAAATGGGGATTTATAGCATGACCACCTAAAGATCCTAGGAAAAATGGAGAGAATCAGCTCTATGAGCCTTTCAAATAGTAGGAAACTAGATCATCAATGAAAATCATACCCCTGACCTAGGTGTTTTTCTCCATCAAACAACTTTTGCAGTGAAAATCATCTCTTGGAATATCACCAGCATTAATATCTTGGGAAAACCAAGGTATTTTAGAGGTAGAGTAATCAAGAAAAAGCCTTCAATTACATTAATCCACTAAATTTTCTAAAAGAAAATTATTACATTGCACCTCATGCCCCAAATTTTCTATAAGGAAATTATTATATTGTAGCTTATTTTCGGGTGGGATGTCTAGTCATGGTGTTAGATGTCAAAGGCAATGTTTGAGGACTAGCCATATTTAGGAACCATTTTGAGGTAGTCTTGCCATATTGGACAACCCATCATTGAATGCTATTTGGATTGTTGTAGTAGCTTTGCTCAAAAGAAATGAGTGTTGGTCTTCAGGATATTGTTCCCATATCTATGTAGAGAGGGTAGCCTTCATGGAAAAGCTATGGATCATATATTTACATGTGGATGGCATATGGATAATATGAGGAGATTAATATTCAATTGCATCTCTTGAATAAAAGAAAGGAGGGATGAGATAATTTAGGGTTTTGATACATGACATTGCACTTGTTAACTTCTCCTCCACAAGCTCTGCACATCCTGTTGTGTTGTGTGTTCCTAGCCGAGTTGGGACTTCATCCCAACCAGCCTGGGACTTACTCTCACCCTCTCCCCTTATAGTGAAAGAACCATTGACACAAGTACACTAGCATTAACCAAGCACACCAACCTCACTTCTTGAAGTTAAAGTAGACCACTCTCCTGTGTTGACAAGCAAGAGTTGAGGCAAATCAGTAAGACAATGGCAACCAGGCCATCATACTTGATGGGACTCCCACACTAATTAGTGTGAAGTCTAGTTTGGACTTCATACCAGGGTGATCCCCTAAATGTTGGAGGGTTCAGCACCGTCAAATTTTTGGCTCTAGAAGGAGGATAGCCACTTGTATATGGTCGAACATCTTCTCACACTCATTCATCAACCACTTGGCCAATGCACTAACTCACAGCCCCTCTCACCCACACAAGACTCTGCAGTTGGTTACTCCTCACCTCCCAAGATTAAACACCATATCATGAACTTCACTCTTTCTGTTCCATCACTCTCTGGTTTGTGAAAGTATTTAGAATGATCCAACCCATACAGCATCTTCCATATGAGTCAAGAAAGCCAAAAGCCACTCCTACAGGAATTGTTGTATCATTAGTGGAAGAAGTAGTCCTTCCCACACTTGAAGGTCTAGCAAAAGCTATTGAGAGGAACCTTCGAGATTTCAGTAAGGTGAACAAGATAGTCTTGTGACCTTGAGATCATATTCTAGTGTAGGAGGCAAAGGGAAAGGCAATGGAGGAAGTGGAGGTGGAGATGAACTAATGGACTCACTGGAAATAGAGGAGGATGACAAAAAAGAAGAAAAGATGGCTGGACAAAATCTCGAATGGATGACTTTGGGACCATTGGCTCTCCTCGTTGTTTTGCACAAGATGCTGAAGCAGGTAGTGAGAATGAACATCAAGTTCGACCCTCACTTTTAGATTACCACTTTCCACTTTCCCTCTATTTACTTCCTTCTATGTTCCAACAATGGAAGTTTATAACCATTTTGCGTGGGACATAAGATTCTTCATGTCCTCTAGCTGAAATGAAATAATTTAAACATATTTTGAATAACCCATAGTGTTAAGATTCTTCATTTCTAGTAACTAAATTGAAATAATTTAAACATATTTTGAATCATAGATAGTATTTTAACTTTTATTGCATCAATGCTAGTAGAGTTGTATGTAGGTTAAAACATAACAATTCAGGATGTGATCTTATATGGTTTTTTGATGGGTTATATCTATTGATTGAACAAGGGAAAATTATAACTTCTTCTTTTTTCTTGAAATGTTACATGGATTCAAATATAATTTGAACTTTGTTGGTCTACATTGCAACCAATTGGTCGTATGCTACTGATCAATTTGTAAAGCAATTCTTTGACTAATTTGTTGTCCACTTTAAGATTGACTATATATTCATTTTGTTAATTTTAGTACTTGTTTTGGTTCAAATTGATTACTCACTCCATTAAGATGGAACTGATGCAGAGAAGTAGGTTGTGTTTGTATGTGTTTATATATATTTATTTTTTCTTTAATTTATCAAGAATTGTGAGGGATCAAATTTGTAGAAGTATAAACTTTTAGCTATTGCTATTCAAGGAATTTGATCATTTTTCATTATTGATAAATCAAGGGTTGATGTTGATTTATGTTAATTTTTATCAAAAATATTTGTTATTGACATATACTATATTAAAGTATATTAATATCAATATCTAAGACATAATAATTTCTATCAATTTTTTATGATATATATTTACATCTAAACAATAATTTTTTATTTGTTTTTCTAATTGATAACCTTCAATTCTAACTCATACTTATTTACATGTCATTTTTATATTTGTTTCCATAGGTATATCTGTTTATTGGAAATAATTTTTTGACTATTTTTAGTACAAATATTGTGTATGTTCAAGATTTAATAAAGAAATATTATTAGTCATAATTGCTTAAAGAAACATTATCATTGCATTTACTAAGTTATTTTTCTTTTATAAATGGGGATATCTAGCGTGGCCACCTAAAGATCCTAGGAAAAATTGGAGAGAAACAACTCTAGAAACCTTTCAAAGAGGGGGAAACTAGATATTCAATGAGAATCATGCACCTCATCGAGGTAGTTTTCTACATCAAATAACTTTTGTAGGGAAAATAATCTCTTGGAATATCACGACCATAAATATCTTCGGAAAACAAAAGCATTTGAGAGATAGAGTAATGAAGGAAAAGCTTGCGATTAAATTAATGGAGGAAATGTTCTATAAGAAAATTATTGTATTGTATCTCACTTTGCGAAGGGATGTGTTGTCATATTGGTAGGTGTTAAAGGTAATGTTGGGGGACTAGTGATATTTAGGAACCACTTGGATGTAGTATTACCATATTGGATATCCCATCATTGAATCCTATTTGGATGGTTGTAGTAGCTTTTCTCAAAAGAAATGAGTGTTTTTATGTAGGGTATGGTTCCCATATCTCGATAGAGAGGGTAGCCTTCTTGGAAAAATTATGGATCATATCTTTACATGTGGATCATTTATGGATAATATGAGTAGATTACAATTCAACTGCATCTCTCAAATAAAAGAAACAATGGATCAGATAATTTAGTGATTTGATACATGACATGGTACTTTTTAAAGTATGTATAAATAATGGGTTATCTATCTAGCAAGTAGTGAAGTTGCTAGACCAATTTTTAAAATCTGAAGCTTTGATTAGCAAATAACTATTTGTTGAACTTGTTATTCTAGTGGGGTTGGGTTTGAACCATTTTCCAATCCAACTCGATTTGGATATGAAGATAGGGCCCCATAATAGCCCTTTTAGGTTTGGGATTCCAACAAAAATGTTGTGGCTATTTAAGGGAATTAAGATCCATGGTGTGAACAAGAAGCACAAATTTAAGGGATAAAAATGAATATCAATTGTTAGAATAGGAAACAATTTGGAAATGTTCTTTCAAATTAGATAGCCTTGGAAAGTAGGATGTAACTCATCTAAAAACAAATTATCCAAAATGTGAAATTAAAATAAATTATTAAAGTAGTTGGAATAAATATTGATTAGCCATAGAAACAATAAAAGAAAGAGGATCTTTATGCTAATAGAAGTCGCATGTTTAGTTTTTTAGAGAGGGTGAGCACAATACCAAATTATTATATAAGGTGTTGATCAAGTGATGCAACCACAATATCCACATAGAGATGAGGAAATCTAATGCATAACAACGGACATTCCTCGTGCTATTCTTCGAGACTAAAATGATGCTTTGTTGTGATAGGTGTCCTTGAAGGAGGTGGAGTGGTGGTTGTGATAACATTGTGAAACAAAAATCTAGGTGTTAACAACTCTACCATTAAATTCTTTGGACCTTGTTGACCCTTTCTTAGTATGGAGATCAATGCATTTGTGGAGAAGACTCACTAGGAAAACCATGTATGTTTTGGCCTAAATGAAACATTTATTTCCTTTGTCCCTAAACCTTATAGATATGATTCGCTGAGTCGTTATATCCGAGCTTCTCTTTGTAATGTTTTCTATAAAATCCTCTCATGACTCATAGTAAGTTGTCTTAAACTTCCCCTCAGGAACTTAATCTCTCCCAAGAAGATAGCTTTTCTTGACGGTAGGAAAATATTGGATGGAATTGTTTCCATGCATGAACTCTTTGAAAATAATAAAATGGTAGGTAGGATGATTATGTTGGATATTTCCAATGCTTATGATAGACTTTATTGGAAATATAGTTGTCCACCCTCAAGGTATTTGGATTATTTTCCTCTTTAATTTCTTGGATTTGTGCTCTAATTTCTACCCCTTTATAACCCATCATGATCAATGGATACGCTTCTACTCTCTTTAACCAATTAAGGGTCCTTGACCAAGGGGATCCCATCACGGCCTAGCCTTCACTCATGCTTGGAAGGACTCAAGTTGTTTATAAATGACTTACCTATCATGCACTAGCAGTTGTAGGATGATATCCTACTCTTTTCGTTTCCCAAGGCTAAGGAAGCAATATGTCTGAAATAAATCATGAAATTATTTATAGAAACCTCAGCCCCCAATCTATTGCATAATTCCTAGGATGAATATCTCGTATTTAAAGGGAATTCATGCTTCCAAAAATTTGCAATCCAAATATAAGATCAATCTCTAATGCATGCATGATATTCACACTCTAGTAAATAATACAACTCATAGTACGTTGTCCCAGCATTCTACTCTCAACTAGGTCTTCCCCAGAATCAACATGCATGACTTTCAAATGAGGAAATCTTCATTTAACTAGAGTGACACTTTTGGATGTAATAGCACACCAATTGACTTTTAACTCTCTATCAGTTACTCAAACAATTCAGAACTAATTTAACTGAACATAGCTTAGTAAATTGAGTGATCTAATTTCCAACTCAATTTAAACTCATACTGGACCCCTAAAACTTAAGGAGAACATATACATGATTACATAAAGGTTTCTAACTAGAAATTCCTAGTATAATTAATTTACTATTTACAAGTTTCTATGAGAATATAATTTGATTTTAATTCTCAGTTTAATTTTCAAGGATAAATTAAATTGGAATTTCTTGTTGCCAATTCTCAACACTACCTCTCAACAAGAAAGGCATTATGAGATACCCCAATCCTTTTTCTGTTAAAATCGAATTTACATCTTGAAAATTCCTTTGTTAAAATGTTAGCATCTTTCTCCTCCATGGGAATATACTCTAACAACATAATCAACCTCAATACACAATCTATGAGATGATCATATCAGATTTTAGTATGCTTGGACTCATGATAAAAAACTAGATTTTCAAAGAGTTTGATACAACTATGATTATTGTAATAAATCACAGTTGGATCCATCTACTGAGCAAAAAAACCAACCAACATCTTACTCATCCATATGGCCTCACATGTTTAATAACTCGCATTCATGTACTCTGCCTCTACCAAACTGAGTACAATTGATCGTTGTTTCATGTTGTACCAAGAAATTGTCACTCACCTAGTACTGAAGATCCCTCCCGATGTGGTCTTCCTATTAGATGGACTCCCTACAAAATCTACATCAGTGAAGCCTTCAAGATCAATCCCTCTTTCTGTTTGCACCATAATCCATATTGATAAGTGCCCCTAAGATATCTCAACATGTGACTTTTCGCCTTCGAATACAACTTGGTAGCCCTAACCATCACTTGACTAAGTTAGTTAACTGCATAGAACATATATGTTCATGGGTTCACCAAGTACATGAGTGAACTCATAAGTTTCCTGTAAATAGTAGTTTCCACTACTTCCCCTAGTATCATCATCCTTCCTCCAGTTACTTACTAAAGGAGTCTCCACGGGTTTTCCTCTCTCTATGAAGAATATTTTGAGTATCTCGTTGGCATACTTTCCCTGATAGACAAACAACTCCCCACCACCCTGCCATACCTCGATGCCAAGAAATTAATGCATGAGCCCCATGTTTTTCATTGTAAACTCTCTTGCAAGGTTTTCCCTGAAAGACTTGATCAACTGATCATCACTTGTTAGTATGAGATCCTCAACATCAAGTACAATGATCAACACCATAACTTTCACCACTATGTGGTATAGGTTTGAATCTTCCTCTCTCTTCGTGAAGCCCAACTCAATGAAGTAGCTATCTATCTAGGTGTACCAAGCATAAGGTGTTTGCTTCATCCCATACAATTCTCTCTTAAGCTGACACACATGCAACTCATGGTCAAATGTCTTAAAAGCTTTATGTTGCTCTGTGTAAACCTCTTCATTAATCATGCAATTAAGGAAGGTTGTATTTGCATCCATCTGATCTATTTTCCAACCCATCTATGTTGATAGTTGAAATATAGCTCTCATGAGTACCTTGCAATAGGATCAAAGGTCTCATCATAGTCAATCCCCTATTACCTGTGAAAATCCATTTGCCACAAATGTAGCCTTATGCTTCTCCACACTACCATATGCATGTTTATTTACCTTCTAAAGCCAATGGTATCTCACCACTAAATTTTCCTCTCGTCTCGGGTCCACATTCAAACACGGTTATGAAGTATGTAATCATACTCCTCCACCATGACATACCCCGAAATTGGCTGTTGCACCGCCGTCTTAAAATAATATGGCTCTGCCACAACATAATCGCCCATAAGATCCATGTATCCAATGTACCACTCAAGTGACGTCCTCTACCCACATTAAGGATTCAAAATCAATAAAACCATACTCATTGATACATGGTAGTAGGATGACTAGAAGGTTAGTCATGAGGACACATATATCCTATCTTATTTACATCTTTCTCCGCAAATAATTTCTTATAGGGTTTCTAAGACAACCCTTCCACAAGTCACCACCCCCTTTGTCTTCATCACAGTGGTCGATGTCTTTGTGAACTTAGATTTTGATGGGGCCTATAAAAGTAACCCTAAAATAGATGAATATGGAGGTATTTTCACCAATGGGATCCAATATGATAGATATAGATGATATCTCCCGCTAGTGGGATCTATATCACATGCTCTCCATTAGTATTGTGCCTACCACAACAACTTTAATATGATATATGTCAAATTGATGTCATCTCATGGCTCAAATAATCATTGGGTGCTTGCAGTCTACTACCAGAACTAGTTTGTGATCACGATGCATGAGATGAACATCCTTCGATGGAAATTTTCATGTCCATTGCGCCTATCACCTAGTAGATAGACCTGTTGGACTTTGGAAAATGCTCACTTACTAAAATAAACTTACAATTGGTTGATTCTCGATATACATAGATAGAGATGATAATTTATCAATTCCTTTGATTTCATTAGTTGTCGAAGGTTCTCATATTCATTGGATCTGAGGCTCCTTCAAGAGGGCCCTCTTGCACCAAGCTTAGATTTCTTTGATCCCCAATGACTGCTAGGAAAAGAGATAAAATGTCAATGAAAATTTTTACCTATGATAACTGAAGGGATTTCATAATCTTTAGGCCATGTTTTCAACAATATGTTTTATACAACACCTACAAGTTAAAAAATGTGAATTATATAAATATTGATGGAGTTATATCTATAGTGTTTCTTCACGGTCACTCGAGGTCAATTTATCAACTAAAATTCTCCATGCATATATTTTCTCACCCATTATGATCAAACTATTTTAGCACACAATCCTTGATCGACATTGACAATGAAATAACAATTTACATAGGCATTATAATTCTCACAAGGAACAATTAACTAATTCTAATCCAGAAAGATTAAAGTGAACTAGATAGTAACATCATACGGTTTCATGATTTCCAAACACAATTTTAGGAAAAATGCAATGGTGATTGGTGTTCTCTTAACCACAATGACAATCACATTACCTATATCAGTGGAAAACTAAATGAGACTAAGAGGAAATTATGGGCTTCTACATATAATAGGTTAATATTCCAACATTTAACGTCTCAATCTGATCTATCATAGGCTTCGAGGCACAACACAGTATATACTAGAACAATACCATAGGATTCTACAAGTTCCTCCCTATCTAACTACATAATATGTTCAATGACCACTTTCTTCATCCACAAGAAAAATAAGTTTATGTAATCTAAATTAACTATGCATTCATAACGACTTTATCCTAAATACAAACCTTGACTAATAGCCACTATGGTCTTATGATTGTGTTTCCTTCAATATTGAGGAATCTAATGTCCAAATCATCTATCTATAGGAAAAAATAAATTATGAAACCTTTGTACCTACTGCAAACACCCCTCCAAAAATCTACAAACACAAAAATTTTCGGAGCCCCTATATTGTGTGGAGCCACTAGCACCACTCAGATCTTCTCAAAGAGCTAAACTGTATCAAAAAACCTGGAAAAGTATAAGTTTTTAGCTAATTAAAGCTAAGTCGTTAGTTTGTGCCTAAAGTTCGTCGGTCGCATTTTAAAAATACGACTAAGTCTAAACCTTGCGACCATTACTACTGATGCAACCTGTGCAACTCACTGTTGCATAGGTCACGAGGTTGCATATGTCTGTCGTGGACATTCATGTGATAATGTGACCCTTGTGACCTTGCGACTCGATGGTCGTAAGGTCGCATAGTTGACAAGGTTGCACATACCTCACTCACACATGAATGCGTCCATGAATCCCTTGTGACCTCATCACTACCTGGTTAGAAGGTCGCATAGGTTACATGTGAGACCCATGTGATCTATCTTTTCTATCTTTTCATGAGTTGGTTTCATAAGATTTGGGATGAGAGCTTTCGATTCTAGGGTTTCGCTGCTCCAAACATGTCATCGTGGAGTTTTCGCTATAACAATTTTTCTACAACATTTCAAAAGCTAGAAAGCAACCCCACTTGAGCCAAACTCATTTTGAACTTCAGGTCCAAATTTCAAATCCTGTCTCGCTATATTTGTGGAGATATGATATAAGGAAGCTAGGGTTTTTTCAGACTCCAAAATTACATTCCAAAAAGGTGAGCTTGGGCAAATCATCATAACTTTCACTCTGAGCTTCAGATTGAATTTTCATCAGAAGTTATAGAAGGAGGATGGACTTTAGATTTTTTGGGTATCATTTTGAGAACCTAAGGTTGAAACGGTGACCCGTGGCACGTCATACAAGTTTTCTCTACTAAAGCATTATATGCTTAGGTCTTCATGGGATATTTGGCATAAATCTTCATTGAAGAATCCAATCCTGATCAGACATGTGGTACAAAGATACATCAAATTCAATATCGAGCTCCTATAAAGTGAAAAATGGTGTGCAACTTTTTTTCAAATTTTTGCATAAGCTTGGTTTGAAAAAATAGTTTGAAGGAATTCAAAGGGAATAATGAAGCATTATTATCCATATTGATGCCCCAAGGAAATAAAATGGAAACACCTAGTAAGAAACCTGAAATCTCTAGCATGACTCATGAAGAAGAGGAAGAAATACAACATGATATATCAAAATTACGAGACCAAGTGTAACAAATTTCACTTGCACAAAACATAACATATGCTAAGATGGATGGTTTAAAGAAACAAGTAGAAGCTAAGATGTAGGGTGTGGAAGATAAGATTGATGGTTTAAAGAAAGGAATAGAAGCTAAGGT
>APFE031324492.1:0-36987 GCA_000404065.3 Pinus taeda | reverse complement strand
TTCATTGAAAATACAATCAGTTTAGGTGTTTGACAAGCTCGATTGAACTTGAGAAAATGTTGGCTTATATAATTACAAAAAAGGAGAGTTACATCGTCCAAGTATTCACTTAGTATATTCACCTGGTTTATTTTGTACAGAAATAGATTAATCAAACCCTACATTATGATATTAAATATCTTACTTGTACTGATAAAATTAAAGATAAGGTGTCACCTGATAAGGTGTCAGACCTCATCCAAGGCTCCAACTTCAAGGCCTGTTGTAACATCCCTATTATAATTACCCCCTACGTAAAAGTAAATTCAACTTATGAATCAGTTATTAGCTGATTCTTGGTAGTTGTGAAACTGAACAAGAATGAAGGAAAACAAGAGCGAGGGAGGTGAACCGGCAGTTTTCCATCCCTCTCGGCCTTCGACTTCATTTAATTTATAAATTCACAGATCAGTTTCATGGAACATATTATTACAGCAAAATGGATCTCAGAGTTCTATCGTCTCTAGATGCGGGATTAGTATTTGTGTTCGCCGTTGTGAGATTTCCTATGAAAATATGTTGGGTGCCCATTCGAATGAAAAGGTCCTTCGAATTGCAGGGTATCTCGGGGCCCCCATACAAGCTGCTTTATGGAAACATAATGGAGGTAATCGATATAATGAAGGCGGCTAATTCATTTCCAAAGGAACTGTCCACACACAGTATTTTGCCTTGAGTGCTGCGTGAGATTCATCATTGGAGTAAGGCCTACGGCAAGAATTTCATGTACTGGTTTGGTCCTGTGCCGAGGCTTGTTGTTCCTCAGCTAGAGCCTATCATGGAGTTTCTCTGTCTTAAGTTTGAGCAGTATGATAAGCCAGAGCCAATTCCCCAGCTCAGGCAGCTGTTTGGCGATGGGCCTGTGAATTCCCGAAGGGAAAATGGGCGTGCCAAAGAAGACTTCTTAGTCCCGCCTTCCACACAGAAACGTTAAAGGCGTGATGAAGTTGTTTCATAGTAATGATCATATTTCACTATGTTCGATGATGCTTTCTCTCGGACAGCGGGAAGAAATGAACTCAAAACAGCGGTTGGTGGCCAGAAGGTTTTCCAATGGGAGACTACAACAGAGTTGTCTAAGGAAAGAGATAAGTTGATCTCTTGAAATATTCTTTGTTTATGTGTAGTAAAAGAAGATTAAATTATATGTTTTCTTGGTAGGAAAATATGTTGATGCATGTTGTAAAAAAATGATTAAATTACATGTTTTCTTGGTAGGAAAATATGTTAATGCATGCGGTAAAAGAATGATTAAATTACATGTTTTCTTGGTAGGAAAATATGTTAATTCATGCGGTAAAAGAACGATTTTCTTTATATGATTTCTTGGTAAAGAAAATATGTTCAAGATTGATTATTGTGTATGTTTTCTTGGTAAGTAAAATAGGTAATTCCTCTTAGAAAGACTACATGTGAGTCTTGTGTGTAAAAGGCTTGTATCTCGTCATTTTCCTGGAATAAAATCCTTGTTAGATATAGCCAAAATATCTTCTTGAGAAAAGAAGAGAAAGCATATAAACATCCTGAGGACATAGCGTGAAAAGTGGCCAAGTTTTCTTGAATTAAAATAAGCATTTTTATAAAAGTTTCTTGAAAAAGGATATATGCTAATGGCATTGCAATACGAGCTAATTTCTAAGTTCATGTGAAATATTTATGCATTACATGCATGATCTAAGTAGCTAGTGAAGTGCTTCTAGGCTCATAGATATTTATTTATATAGTTTTCCTTTTAGGAAAGTGTGCATACTTCATGTATGAAGAGGATGGCTTTTATGAGTAGATTTCTTGAAACAAAAATAGAGTTTCCTATTTTTGAAAGATATATGAATAGTGTTCATATCATATCAAGAACCCTACTTGTCCCATGAAAAGATTATGTGCATTGAGTAAAAGTAATTGTGTTAGGAAAGACACATGTTGCATGCACGTAAGGATAGCTATTGTGATTTTGTGTGTACATAGAGAAAGTGGTCATGTTAACTTTCTTGAAAAATATAATCTCTTGAAAGATTGCCTTGTGTTGAATTCTTGATTTGATGCATAAAGAGTAAGTTAACCGTGTTTTTGTATCTTGATTTTTATGCATAAATATGGATATCTTTAATAATTTCTCGAAAGGGAAGCTTGAGAATCCTTCATATAGGAATGTAGTGAAATGAGGTTATAATGACTTCCCTTAAGAAAGAATTGTGTAATTGCTTACATGAAATGTTGATAGAATTATAGAAAAGGGATTATGTGTTGCATACTTTCAAGGAGCGATCTTATGATGGCTCTTATGATAAGCTACTGTATGCGTAAAGAATAGTCAATGTGTTCTAAAGATATATTCTTTGTATGGCTAGAAGAACTATTGGGCCATATTTCTTTAGGAAAATGATAGGTGATTACTATTATGCTCACATAACTATTATCTTAGCTTCTTGTTGAATGAGATGTGTATGCACACGAGATTTGTGTTAGCTTTCTTTAGAAAGGATATATATTCTCATGCAGGAAAATACTACAGGTTGTGTGAGAATGCTTTATATAATCACATGCATCAAAAGTGATAGCTAAGTGACAGGTTGTGTGAGAATGCTTTATATAATCACATGCATCAAAAGTGATAGCTAAGGGACTAGTTCTGTTGACAAAGTTTATGTAAATTTTCATGCAAGAAGATTATAACTGATATTTTAGTTAGTCCCTTCAAAAGAAAGCCTTAATGCTTGTGCCTTTTAAGAATATGTGCAGTGCTAGTTAATATGATTATTTATAAATATAATCATGATGTCAATGTTGTTAATGAGAACATGGACTTGTAAAACTAATGATTAGTTCTTTTAAAGAGGAATATGCATTAGTGTGAATAAGCATTGTGAAAAGTAGAATAAGAATTTACTTGAAGATATGCACTAGTTAATTAGTATGTTGTGCTTGCTCATGCAGATGAGTAGATGTTAAAAGATCTCTTTTAGAGGTTGATTATTGATTCATTAATATGGTATCTAATCTTGTTGTCAAAGCTTGTTTACAACAGCATTGACAGGAAATGATGGCGGTTGGTGCCAAAGAAAAGTGATGTTAAACGTTGTGGTAGGAAAAGGATTAACGGGACATGCAGATGAGGTAGAGTTGCAGGATCGTCCATTGCTAGAACAATCATGCCACAAGGAATGTTGCATATGACGGTATGTAAGGAAAGGGTTTCATGGAAAATGTATTAGCTTTTAGCTAGTTATGTAATAACTTAATGATAATTCATTGTAATGATTTCATAACAATGGTTAAGGGATGGAATCCCTTATGAGACATTTAGTGAGGATTGAAAACCCTCACGAGCGTTTAATAATAAAATTAAATGTTTGCTGGTTTTGACCCTACGGGGTTTCCAGGGTATATTGGTGTTCAATGGTGTGATTTCCTTTTGTGTCATTTTGATGATGATGAATCCTTGATGTTGATGGTTCTTTATTTGATTGCATGATCATATTGTCCAAGTAGGAGATTAATTAATATGTTTATGGAAATCATGAAATGGATACAAGGATTCATGAGACAGTTTATGTTATTACACTACCACAGTGGTGGTTAAAGGTTATGCAATTGTTATGTAACTTACTGTCTTTGATGGCAATTTACTTGATATACTAATGAATATTATATCTAATGGTTAATGATGAATTGTGGAGTTGTGAATTGGATAATTACTTGTGGTAATTTGTATAAAAAAAAATCTAACTCCCTACTTTTACATGCGAGGTTACCGGGGTATGTAACTTACTGTCTTTGATGGCAATTTACTTGATATACTAATGAATATTATATCTAATGGTTAATGATGAATTGTGGAGTTGTGAATTGGATAATTACTTGTGGTAATTTGTATAAAAAAAATTCTAACTCCCTACTTTTACATGCGAGGTTACCGGGGTATGTTACACCTGTGTTTATGTTCATATGAATGATAATCCTTTTGACTTGATGAGAGAAGCATACACCACCATGAGAGTCCATCTTGGCACCTTCACATTGTTGGAAGAGAAGAGGGTCCATGATATAGTTGATAGATTTGGATGGTGTACTTGGGATGCATTTTATTTGATAGTTGAACTTGTTGGTGTTTGGCAGGGAGTCAAGGAGTTGGTAGGTGGGGCTTGCCCCCCTAGATTTCTCATAATTGATGATGGATGGCAGAGTATCAATTTTGATGGACAAAAAAATTCTTTGGAAGGTGCCAAAGATCTTGTGCTTGGAGGATCTCAGATGATAGGCAAGATATATAGCTTTGAGGAGTGTGATAAGTTTAAAAAATATAGAGCAGACACTCTGAGGAGGCCTGATGCAGCTGATGCTCCCAAATTTGATCGGGAGAAGCACAAAAAAGTGATTGACATAGCTATAGCTCAGGAGAGGACTGAGAAAGCAAGATTTACTAATAAAAAAACGAGTTATTTTTATGTTATTTTAATAGTTACTATTATAATTTAGATGAATCAATTTTAATCATTATCACTATTATAATTTAGATGAATCAATTTTAATCATTATCACTTGATTATTTCTTCTCACCACCTAATTTATTGTTTTTGGAATTTTTTGGAACATAATACTTCATTTTCAAAGTTATTTTCAATAGTATTTGTATCTAAAAACTCTTGGAACATAATACCTTATTTTCAAAGTCATTGCTAATTGCTAACGTGAGAACTATTGCTTATCAATATCATATGTCAAAAAAACCATAATGAATTTTATATGATTCTTGTTTATATGACATCTTTTAATTAATCAATTTAATTAAAAATATAGAAAAAACATAATTACTTTTAAAATTATTTTCAACCTTTAATAAAACACATGAACATTAATAAAAAAAATATTCTACATTAAAATACTTATTCTTAATTATTTTAAATAAATTTTTTTTTTTTTTTTTTTTCAAACAAATAATAATTTTCTCTATAAATTAAATAAAATTTTAAATTTTAAATTATTAAATATTATGATTTGAATTTTTATTTTAAATTGTTAAATATTATAATTTGAATTTATATCACGTTAATTTTGTTTTTAATATTTATAAATGTAATGTAAACACAACACTAAATTTTTTACAAAAATTAAATAATCTAAAATAAATTTTAACCAAATTCATATTAAAAAAAATCATATTTATTATCCATTAAAATTTATAATCGATTTATATCTTCATAATAAAAAATTCCCAAAAATCTTGCTATCCATTAAAATTTATAATGAATTTAGATCTTCATTATCAAAAACCCAAAAACTATATTTAATATCATATAAAATTTATAATCAATTTATATCTTCATAATCAAAAGAACAAATCTTAAATATATATATATATATTATATATTCTACATTAAAATACTTATTCTTAATTATTTTAATTAAAAAAATTATTTTTATGTTTTTTCAAAGAAATAATAATTCTCTCAAAATTAAATAAAAAATTTTAAATTTTAAATTATTAAATATTATGATTTGAATTTTTATTTTAAATTGTTTAATATTATAATTTGAATTTATATCACAATCGATTTATATCTTCATAATCAAAAGAACAAATCTTACATTAAGGTAAAAAATTCCAACAACGAAACTTTATATCAATTTGTATCTTCATAATGAAAAGCCACAAATCATGCATTTAGGTAATGAAGTCCAACCATTTTTGTGGTGGGCGTTTTATTAAAAAAATACAAATTTTTCATTGATCTTGAGGTAAGGGACGAAGTCTTATAATTTAGGACTTATATAGTAATATGTATAAATTATTTAACTATAATTTCATATAATAATTGGGTTAATATAATGGGAGGTTTTATAAATATAATAAAAAAATATTGTAATATTAAAAATGTCTATATATTTACTTGATTAAGCATGTATAAAAATATTATAAATCAATTTTAATTTGAGAAAAAAAGTTACACATTTTATTGTAAAATGGACCATTTTGCTAAATAAAATTTGCTTATATATTAAGCTCCCATCTAATTAGAATATGAACTTATTAGAATTGGAATAATCTTAAATCCTTAGGAAATTGGTGGGTGGGGAGTTTAATTTGAGAAAAAAATGAATTACACATCTTATTGTAAAATGGACCATTTTATTAAAAAAATTGCTTATATATTAATTTCCCCATCTAATTAGAATATGAACATATTAGAATTAGAATAAATCTCAAATCCCTGGGAAATTGGTGGGCAAGAAGCCAGGTGGCACAAATATAAGTTTTTAGATTTATTAAAAGTTAATGGAGCCTAACAACACACTATTGTTGTTAATAAACATTAAGACTAAGCATATTCCCTCGAAAATCGATCTATTCTCATCCACCTTAAGTTGAAATAAGAAACCTTTGACAATAAAAGTAAAATAAATAGATAGATTGGTTGAATTTTATTTAAAAGAAATAATTTATTTTATTTTATTTTATTCTGGAATAAAATTTTTAGAATTTCAATTTAATTATTTATAACTATTAAGTGAATAGTATGGATTTAACTTTTATATAATATTTTAGGATATTCTTAATAGTAATCATAAATAAAAAATTGATATTTATTTTAAAAGTAATTATATCATTTTTATTCTTAATTATAATTATATAAAAAAATTAATTAAATTGATTAATTAAAAAATTATATAAATACAAATTATGTTTTTTTCATAATGTAGTATTTAATAATCCATGATATTTGTCCATAGTATTGTAACAAAAATTTATTGAAAGTGAGGTGTAATCTTCCATGTTTGGGAATCTTGTTACATGTTTTTTTTAAATGTGTATATATGTTTAACTCATTTATTATTTTTTTATATAATTTAATAATAATAATAATAATAATTCAAAATAAAACTATATATTTTTTTAGTATTGTGAAATATATTATAAAATAGGTGTTAACATATCTATCAACAATTATTAATTAATTATCTTGTATGGTTGATTAGTTTAAAAAAAACAAGGTAAGGAATATAAATTTCATTAACGTGGAGGTGCATCCATAGTTTTGATAATGTTGTATATAAATTATCTAATAAATAAAGAAATTTGTTAATTTTTTTTTTGAAAAGAAAGAAACCAATTATATAAAAGAACATGTTTTATTAAATGATGAAGTAGAAATTTTAAATGAATAATTAAGTCATAGCTCACTTAGCTCATTACTTACACTTAAGTAAACTTAAATAAATAATAAAATCTTGAGATGAGTGCCCTTCTCCATGAATCCTATTCACTGGATACAAATCTAAAAATAATAATTAATACAATGTGGACACAAGTTTTACAAAGAGATGGACATTACTAGAACATGGCATAAACAACACAAAGTTCCCTACTTTTTTTTTCAATAATTTTGGCTCTAAATCTACTTGGAATTATATTGGAAGATTGAGTTCTACTTTTGCGAGGGGAACTTTGTCCATGAAACTTGGCCCTTTAAGGTTTTGGCTAATTTTAAGATGACCCAAATTGTTGATTTTTGAAAAATATGATTACTGAATGTGGAGAAATTGAACTAATAAGAGAAACGAGGCTTGCTGAAAATGAGGTGATATATCGAACACCCACAACACAAAAACGTCTCATATGGAGAAAGTTTATGATATTAGTTGAATTGTGCTTTGATGGGAGAAGCATGTTCACGGTTAAATTTAGATGCAGGCAAAGTAACATCATCTCACTATATTTTGTGGGGATGAGAAGAATTTTTTTATTATGTAATGGAAAGGCAATAAAGCATGAAATGTATCACTTGAAGAGAAGTTGGCAATAGTGGACTATGATCCTTATCTATGGATGGTTCCCCTAAGGCTTTCTTTGTGTAATAGTAACGTGGTAACTATTCCCTATATGTAATGACAATATGGAGAGAAAAATGAGCAACATGAGTGTAATAAAACACAATAAAATTTGAGTGGAATCCATGGTCTTCTCGCTCTAGCATAACTCAACACCATAAAATCAACATTAAGAATCTCTATAAAATGCATGGAGTAGGATTGTGTTTATAGGCCAATAATGTGTTGGAATGAGAACCAATTACAATGTGAATGTTTGTTAATATTTATTCATAGGCACTCATGTGATTGATTTGACCATAGGGATGGCTAAGTACCCTTCCATTGATGAAGAAGGGATGGCTAGTATGGGTCTCTACTTGCCCATCAAGCTCATAAGGTAACCAAAAACATGAATTGGATAAAAAATTGATCAAATAATGTTGCTATGGGGTTCATGTAGTTATCGAAAGAAGTATGGTGCAAACATGTGATTAGTGAAGGAAAGGTTGCACAATCCATGTGACATTTGTTATCACTCAGAAATTTCTCTAGAACTTATTAGAAGAAAGAAAATGACCGAGGTAACTGCAAACCAACCTTGGCGCATAGGCTCTAGCCAACCTAGTCTTAGAGAGGGCTCTCTCTATATGATTTAGCTTTTTTTTCTTGGATTTCAGGCTAGTTATGAATGTTCTAGGGGTTTTTTATTTGTATTCAAGATTGGGTGGTGGGATCCTTGAAACAAAGGGATAGAATGATGTCTTTAGACCATTGGGCTATGGAGTCAACAGAAGGGCGGCATAACTAGATCAACTCACTAAAGGGAATGTTCAAGGGGAAAGCTAGCAGAATAAAGTGCAGGTCTTTGGAATAGGGTGGTGAAATGGTTTTAATCAGGGTGAGAGAGCATTTGGAATAAGGGGTGAAATGGTTTTAATCAGGGTTAGAGAGAAATTAAGAATTCTCAGATTGAGATATAAACGAGGAAGAGAGGGTAATCAAAAGCAAAGGGCAATTAGAAATCCTTTGATCTGGATTAGCAAGAAACAACCTGAACTAAGGAGCAATTAAGAATTCCTTAACATAAATATCAGTTGAAAACATTTATATGCATAATTGTTAAAACAGAGTGTAATTAAACAAATTCTGAGATATTTTTCTAGCTATAGCATTCAGATTCAGAAATACATTAAAGATTGTGGAAAAACTTTAAGAAAGATAACAATAACATAAGAAAATACTTGTCTGCACTTCGCTCAACACATGAATCCTGTGAAATATCTTGTCTTTATTCATTAATCCACCTTGCTGGCTTAGTCAATGATACAGTAGCTTTACAGTCCTTTTGATCAAAATACTATAGAAATATCTAAGAATCCACCCTACATACTTCGAATTGTGAAGTATTTATACAAAAATTATTACAAAATATCTCAAACTAATCTGAGATTTAATCTAGAAAATAAAAATATGTTCTTGCAAGAAGATGGAGACAGCTATTGAACTGCTTCATGTTGTCCCTTTTATTTTGGTATGTCCCTTTTATTTTGGTATTGCTGGCCTTTATGTTTTGATTTATCCCTTTATGCTGCTTTGTTGTTTGATCTTTTACGCTGGAAGCTTCATTTACTTTTGGCTTTTATCTCATACACTTTGCCACTAATACTCTTTGACTGTACTGATTGTTGTTTGATCTTTTACGCTAGAAGCTTCATTTATTTTTGGATTTTATCTCATAAACTTTGACACTAATACTCTTTGACTCTACTGACCTGTTTTCATCTTTTTACCTGGCTGTTTTACTTTTACCTTTTAACAGCATTTTTCTTACAGTAAATCAGTCAACTTTTCCCACATTCCAGCATCAATTAATTATATTTTTAACATCTTTTTATATATTTCATCTGCCTTGGTGTACTTTGAAAAAGTAGGCTTATTGACAAACAAGTGTTTTACCTCATGCTGGAGGTAAAACAAGTTTTCAAAGCTCTGGTATAGTACCTTTCCTGTTGGCAATGCCTTCATTGAAGATGTGTTCACTTGGTAGTTTGCTAGCTCTCTGAGGATTGAAATGGGCTTAATTGGTAGTTTTCTTGTTTGCAGGTGTCACACTAGTTTGCAAGGGCTTTCAAAAAGCTCGAGCGAAAAAAAACGAAAAAGGGCTTCTCGGCCTTTTTATGGAGCAACGGTCATTTTTTGGTAGGTAATTTATGAATGAACAATAGGCGGTTTATCGAGTTGAGCGGGAAGGTGATTTTCCAAGCCATCGCACCGCTTTTGTGGAGGAGGCAATATTGAGGAAGGGTCACCCAATGTACTCTAGCATTTGACACGTAGAAGTTGGGGGGCTGGGGAAAACCACCTTATCAGGCAGGTAAAGGTCGGCCGTCGAGTGCAGCTGATATGGCTGTAGACCGTCAGATCAGGGAGATGGTGATCAGACATTAGTCGGGCAAGGGAGGTGTGTGGGTGATAAGAGCATGGGCTTCGAGGGGGCCCAGGGCTTTAATCTTCGGCGGTTTGGGATTAATTCAGATTTAATCATAGATTTAATCGATTAGGCGGGGTTTAATGACACGATTTATCTGTTTTGTCAGGATATGGGGTAAATGGTATAGTTTATAATTAAAATTAAAGGTTGGGATAATTATTTAGGGGATTTAATTAATATACGGGAAAAGGTATATGGGGATTTATATAATAAAGTTAAAATGAATATGAAATGAGCGGAGTGAGCATACCCTTAGCATAATGTAAAATTTGTGTATTTTATTCACATACATTTGATACTTAAGATAAAACACTTATGTGGGTTTTTTGAATGGTATGCATACTTTTGGCTCTCTTTTGTTCCCTTAGCTGTAAGTAAACAAAAGTCTTAGACTAATAGGATTGTCTTATTGATGATGTGAGTTAATGGCCTGGAAAGTGTCTTGATTGAATTCTTCGGGATTATTGCCATTCGATCTTGAAAATGCACAGACAATTTTGTTGGTCAGCGCAAAACTTCAAGTTATAATAGCAGAGATGGCCTTAGAAATTCAAGAGAGGCATGTTGTAGTTCAAGGAACTCCCATAGTGCAGCCAACAGATGAACTTTTATGGTTCAATGGTCCTTCTTTTCTTGATCCATTTCACTCTGTTCTTGGTATCAAAATGTTTTTCACACCAATGCCTCATTGACAAATTCTATTTTTGAATCCTGTTTACTGAATATTCATGGAAATGACAATGCTTTGATGGTTAGCAAACTTACCTTATGTTCTGCATAGTGCTTTCCATCTTTCTTTCTTCTTGTGGATATAGGTAAGCACTATGTTCATTTAGTAAAGAATGAACTTTTGCATGTAGAATCATTGGATTTATTATTATAACAATGGTAACATATTGCAGTGCTAGGTGTTTTATATCAATTTTAGTTTACACAACTAAAAAGTTTCAATTCTGATCCCTCTGTGCACCTTATTTAAACTTGACTTCATTCTTGCAGTACAAATTTGGCCTGAGATCTTGTTTTCATGAGGTTTACTTTCATAACCATACATATCATAACCATAATTTTAAAATTAAATTATGATTATTATAATTACAAAACATTATAATAATACCTAAATCTATATATCTGAAATGAATGCATTAATTTTTTTTTGAAATTAATTTATTTTTTTCCGAGAAAAAAACAAAATCTTGTAAATTTATTCATGGGAACATGTTATGTTAAAAACATTAGTTACGCTGAACATTTAATGTCTCACAACGAATCAGAAAAATGGCTAAGAGGCTAACAAGTGAGCAGAACACGCAGGCCTGCCAAGAAACCCCAAAGGGCGCACCAGCAAAAAAAAAAACGAGAAACCCCAACAACAAAAACTAACGGGATTTCAAACAAAAAATTGCCCCAACAACAAAAACTAACGGGATTTCAAACGAAAAATTGGGCAAGATTGCCTGGATAACTCGCAAAAAAACCCCACTGATTCATGGCATGCCAATCATCGTTGAAGACCAAAATATGATGATAGCCTTTAAATTTTCAACTCTAAATTTCCAGAGAAGGTGTAAGATTTTACATAATGATCAAGCAATGAAATACATGGGGCTTTTACATAACCAAATAAAATCATTAAAATCAAGCAATGAAATACATGGGGTTCGACAACTTGAAGGTCCTGATCTCCTTGGTACTAGTGGTAATGCTTCTAAGGACAAGGGCAGTCCTTTCACAATAGCTCATATACAAAGGTTTCGAAGCTTATATATTTTAAATGGATAAACAAGATAGCTTCTATATCTTAAATGGCTAAACAAGATTTGTTAGACCTGTGGATTTTAATATATGAAACCATTTTTACTTATGTTACCTAACTAATGGGTTCTCTTATGCACCAATGTTCTTGGATCATATGCCCATTTCGTATGGAATGTCTTCTAAGTGGTTCCAGTTAATGGGGCACTGATTTGAGTTTTCAATATATTTTTATTCTTTATCAAAGTATTCTTTTGCTCTATGTGCTTTCTTCAATTTATGCCTTACGCCATTTCCTTTGCAACATCTGGTGAAAATGTTATTTTTACTAAATAAAAGTGATAAATGAATATTTTTCATCTAATTACAATGGAGAAATGAGATCTTATGTCTATCACTATGTTTTACGTTTCATTTAATTATTAATTATGTTTTATTTAATAATTAATTGCGTGTTATGTTAACAAGGAAATTAATTGAGGCAGCACGAAAGGATCCACAGAGACAAGTGGATCGTTTCACCGTGTTTGCCCTTGGTTCTACTTTGGTTGTGTTATTCAGTGATATTTTGCAACTAAAACAAATTTGGAGTGGTTCTGGACCCGTAAAAACTGAAAATTACAGTGAGGTAGTGCAGTGTTTGGTAGATTTAAATGGAAGAGTAATGGCGAGTTAAATATTTTCAAAATTCTGATGCGTATTATGTATGAATTCGACTTTTTATTGTGTCCTTCACTTGCAAAGAAACTAATGATCCAAACAATAATTAGATGATGCTTGGCGTTGGCTAGTTTTTATCTCAAGCTCGCTCTTGCATTGAGTTACCCATTGAGCTACCCCAGCTAAATCATGATCATGATCCAAACTGAACAACCATGCTCGCTCTTGCATTGAGTTACCCGTTGAGCTACCTAGCTAAATACGAGAGGTTATCATGTACGGTCCTGGAAACCAAATGGGATATTGCCGGCCTTCAACTACCTGACTCCTTGGGTGTAGTATAATGGGTCAACTTTTTGGTTACGATTTGGTCAGATTATATTTGAATATACCTAATGATTGAAATTGTAATTTCAAACTAGGATGAGAATCTGTTGTAAAATGTGCAACTTTTTGAGTTAGAATATGGTTATATGTTTTTTTAATATATTTAATATTTCATTTTTTAAATTGTATTTGTAAAGATAATCTTTTTTGTTAGACTAAATTCAATTTTAAAAAAACTATAATGTAATTAAAATTATTTCAATCCAATAGACTATGGTTGGAAAATAAGTATTGATTTATCTTATGAATCATTGGGTTCCCTTGTGCTCCTTTTACTACATCACTTACATATATTAACATTTCAATTTCCCTACATATACTAACATTTCCATTTACCCATTTCAATTTACCTTTGCAATTCAACCTTTGTTGTCTATTAAGACATTTTGGATATGAGCAGTAAGATGAAATAATGAGGGTAAAAATAGTAGTATGAGAAGATGTTTGGGTAGGCCATTTGGGAAAAGGAAAGGCTCACAAATCTGAAGTCTATTCAAAGTCATTTGTCATTTTCACTTGATCAAATCTCACCTAGGTACCTAGAAATGGAAAGACAATATATGAGATAACAATATCGTTGGGAATCCAAAAAAGGGGAAAACAAGAATTTGGCTTAAATGAACGAATGGAAAATGAAGGCCCTATTTCATTATTCAATATTTCTCTATGATATGAAAATTGGTTGAGAAGATGGAACACCCTCATTTCCCCCGATTTTTCTTCTCCTTGTGTATCTTCTATTTTGTAAGTTTGTTGCATATCTTTTATATTTTACATGCTATTAATGTGATATAGCTTTTTGTATGTGTACCATGGTTAATGCTTCTATATTTATCTTGAAATCTAGATTTCTTATGATATGAAAAGTTATTTTCCTCAAATCCTTTATGAGAGTTCATAATTGTTCATCCCATAGATTTAAAATCTTCCTCTTAAGGAAGAGGCTAGGGTTTCTAAGAAAAGGATTTAGCCCTCTCACCTCCTTCATCAAGATAATCTCCATTGAATTTTCCCTAGGTATATCCATTGATCATTTATGTCAAGGCACATTTATAGATGGTGGTCATTAATCTTTCTTCCATAAATATTTTCTCTCTTCTCTCCAAAATTATGGATATCTAGGGTTAATGTTCTTTGAAATGTTTCTAAAAAGGAACTTTTATTAATGTGTTATTTCCTCATTATTATATATTGCATAAAATAATGGATTAAAAAAAAAAAAAAAAATTCATTATATAACCCTAATTCTAACATGAATGTCAACATTTTGTTGTTTTTTGTGCGTTTCATGCATAAAAAGCCAGTTGCGCACTTTATTCTTTGCATATATATTTTATAGTCCTAATATTTCCTTATTTATCATTATAAGACTATTTCATCCAAAGGCTATATTGTATTGCATGACATATTATTGAAAATCTACAAGAAACTAAGCAATTAAACCTTTATAATTTACTTAGTTTCTCTAATGATTGAGTACTTGAAATTTTGTAATTAAGCCATAAGGTGTTCCTCTTGGAAGAAATCCCCTAGACTGCCACTCTATATAGTTGGGCACCGTTTGATCAACTGTTAAATGATTGAAATATTTTCACTCATTAGATCTGATCAATGAATCCTAATTGAATTATCAACCACCTGAACTCCCAACAACCTAAACTTTGAGTTGATTCATTTATTTTCATTTCCTTTTGCTTCCTTCTTGTGAAAAGGAGAGACATCTTAACTAACATAAGCCTGAAAAGGAATCAGGAAATTGGTTGATAATGATTTGTTTTCCATTCTCTATGCCCATTAGGTGGCTGGAGTTTTCCTTTTGATTCCCCAAACAACTCTAGCTTTTTCCACTTGCCAAACATAACTCACACTTAAATCCTTGTTTAGGGTTTGGGGTTTATAACACTTTAGTAAATCATTTTAATAAGCACTTAAAAAAAAGTTACAAAAGGCTTTATGGCTTTGGGGTTTATGGCTTAGGCTTTAAAATGTTCAAAAGTGCTTAGGTTTAGGGTTTAGGGTTTATAACGCTTCAGTATATTCTTTTAAGAAACACTTAAAAAAAGTAACAAAATGTTTGTTAAAATGTTATAAAATAATTGGGGATGAGAGTTTAGGCATTAGGATTTAGGGTTTGGCATTTAAAATGTTATAAATTTCTTAGGCTTTAAGGTTTATAAAAGCTTAGTAAAGTCGTTTATTAAACACTTAAAAGAAGTTACAAAAGGCTTGTTAAAATTTTATTAAATTCTTAGGGTATAGGGTATAGGATTTTAAATGTTATAAAATGCTTAGTGTTTAGGGTTTATAAAACTTCCATAAATGATTCTTATAAACACTTAAAAAAGTTAGAAAAGGCTTTTTAAAATGTTATAAAATTTTGAGGGTTTAGTTTTTAGGGTTTAGGGTTTAAATTATTATTAAACCCTTAGGGTTTAGGATTTATAACAATTTAGTAAATTATTTTAATAAACACTTAAATTTTTTTATAAAACACTTGTTAAAATCTATAAAATGATTAGGGTTTAGGGTTTAGGGACATTTTAGTAAATGCTTTTAATAAAAAAAAAAATCAAAAGTTAGAAAATGCTTGTTAAAATGTTGTAAAATTCTTAGGATTTAGGGTTTATGACACTTTAGTGAATGCTTAGGGTTTAGGGATAAAAATGTTATAAAATTATTAGTGCTTGGGGTTTAGGGTTTTAAAAAGTTACAAAATGCTTGATAAAATGTAATAAAATGCCTAGGTTTGATGGTTTATAACACTTTAGTAAATTTTATTAATAAACACATAAAAATTAGGTTATAAAACACTTATTAAAATGTCATGAAATAGTTAGGGTTTAAGATTTGCATTTTAAAATGCTATAAAATTCTTAGGGTTTAGAGTTTTGGGTGTGGGTTTTTGGGTTTAGGGTTTGTAGTTTATAATTCTTTAATAAATTATTTTAATAAACACTTAAATAAAAGTTATAAAAATGTATTTAAAATGTTATAAAATGCTTATTGTTTATGGTTTATGGTTAATGGTTTAATGTTTAGGGTTTATAACACTTCAGTAAATCCTTTTAATAAACACTTAAATAAAAGTTACAAAATACATTTTGACGATTATAAAATCCTTAGGGTTTACAGTTTCGGGTTTAGGGTTTAGGGTTTAGTGTTTATAACACTTTATTAAATGCTTTTAATAAACACTTAAGTCAAAGTTACAAAACAATTTATAAAATGTTATAAATCACATATGGTTTAGGGTTTGGAAGACCTTAGTAAACGCTTTTAGGTTTTAGAGTTTAGGGTTTATGGTTTATAAGACCTTAGTAAATTCTTTTAAGGTTTATGATTTAGGCTTTAAAAAGTAGGCTATAGGGTTTGAGGTTTTAAGTTTAGGGTTTAGGGTTTATAATGCTTTAGTAAAATATTTTAATAAACACTTAAATAAAAGCTAAAAACCACCTTTTAAAATGTTATCAAATCCTTAGTGTTTCGGATTTAGAGTTTAGGGTTTTGGGTTTAGGGTTTGGGATTTAGGGTTTAGGGTTTAGGGTTTAGAGTTTAGGGTTTATGGTTTGTAACACTTTTTAAAATGATTTTACTAAAAACTTAAATAAAACTTACAAAATAATTTCTAAAATGTTATTAAATTCTTAGTGTTTAGGGTTTAGAGTTTTGGGTTTAGAATTTAAGGTTTATAACACTTTAGCAAATTATTTTAATAAACACTTAAATAAAAGTTACAAAACACTTTTTAAAATGTTATAAAATTCATAGGGTTTGGGGTTTAGGGTTTGGATTTTAGAGTTTATGGTTTACAGTTTAGGGTTTATAACACTTTAGTAAATGATTTTAATAAACAGATATTAAAAGTTGCAAAATGCTTTTTAAAATGTTATAAAATGCTAAGGGTTTATGGTTTGGCATTTAGGTTTTAGAGTTTAGCTTTTAGGATTTAGGTTTTATAACACTTTAATAATTGCTTTCAATAAAGAGTTAAATAAATGTTACATAACACTTTTTCAAATGTTATAAAATACTTAGGGTTTAGTGTTTATGGTTTATGATGGAGGAGCATCCAGCTCGAGGAAGGACATGGCAGGAGTTTGTCTTGTTCAAAACAATTTGATTTTCATTAGTTTCTTTTATTTTCTAAGAATAGTTGTGTGAGCCAATGACAATGGTTGCTTACATAATTGTTTGTTTTGCTCTTAGTTTTATTTAGAATTTCTTTTAATTTACAAATCAAGAAAGGGCAGTTATTTAGGAAACGTTTTAATGTAACGATTGACAGTTCTGCTAATTGCCTAATGTTCTCTACAAAAAAGAAGAAAGAAAGAACGAATGTAATATTTTTTTTTAAATCATAGAAGAAATATAGAGAAAACACAAAATTATTTTCTGAATACAAGAACATTTCAAACCATTCATACTACAGTCCTAAATTCATTCATATTTTATACTGTTGAAATTATTTCCTTTTTTCCAAATAACAAAGCTAAAAATACACAGGTGAACAACAAGCATAAAGGCGAGAAGAGCTATCAGACAAACCACAGTGCCAATAGAGAAAAGATACAAATGGGCCAAGCAAGCTATTGTTATAGAGACAAGCTTCATTTATTGGAATCAAACACATTCCAGATGTCCATTGCAGAATGTAAACAAATGAATTTCCAATAAAAATACCATCATAAATATATATGTGTGTGTGTGTCAAGAAGTCGAAACATTATAGCTTATTGGTCAAGGACCAACAAACATTGTCAAAATAACCAGATTACAAAACCCTCGTAAGTCCATTACAAGGCCATTTAAATACATGTATAAGTTATAAATAATAGAGTTACATGCATATGGTGGAGCCACAGGTGCATTGCCCATAACTGTAGAAACCAAGCCTGACTACAACCTCAACTCATAAAACCCTATGAACTGTAAACCATCAAACAAGCAAAAAACAGATATCAAGGGACAATCCTACCCATTTCAGGTGTACGAAACTCTCGTAAGAACCATGAGTAGGCCATCATCCACCTACATAGGCTACCCATCATGCCATTAGCAATTGACACAGAGGGAGCTACAACTATAACAACAAAAAATGACTAAAACAGAGTGTGGAGCTATGGAAACTTACTAATGTAGAGTCTAACTTGAGCAAGCCAGTAGTGGAGCCATGGAGCCTAGGTCACAGCCATCGATTCACCCACTACCACAAAGGAGAAGAGTCCATCACCACCTGAGTGAAATGGAGTAAAGAGAAACATCCGGGAAGGAGAGCATACCTTTAGAAAACTATTGAAAGGGAACCAGAAATGGAGCGACCCCATAGTTGTAGCCTATAGCAAAAACACACAGCCATTAACCTATCAAGACAGTGCATGGAGAAGAAACAAATGATCTAAAACTAAAACTGTGGAAACAAGCAAATCCGAGTAGAAGTCGAGAGAGGGAACTAATACTAAGGGTTTCACAGCCCATAACCAACACAAAATGAGCATAGAATGAGTGAGACATCACTCACAAGTGGAGATGCACATCTTACAGTAGACCAGGCACAACAATAATGAAAACGAAGATAAGATAGAGTAAACCCTCGCACAACAGACCCCAGAACCTCACCAGTAGCATAACAACACATGAAAAGAAAACAATGCCAAATGAAATCAACAGCTAGTGTTTCGAGACATAGAAGGAGTAGGAAGGAGCAAAGTCTGAGACCTCGACACATGTTCTCATCTTCACACACCAATAGTACACCGCATTGAAGTCAACCAACCACCATATAATAAAACAAACAAATCAACGCATATATCATTAACCATCATAGTTAACACTTAGCTGAAGGTCGTAGGGGTTGGTCCCATCAATTTTAGTATGAGAGCAGGTTTAGTTAAATGATAAAATGAAAGCTGGAGGAAGAGGTCATGGCAGAGCTATTTAGAGAGTACTAGATTAGGGGTTGAGGGAAGAGATTAGGATCTTGAATGCCTGTTTGGCAGTGGTAGAAGCAGGAAAAAGAAGGGATCCAAAAGTAGGAGATGATAGTGAGGAGGAGGCCATAGTTATAAAAGATGGATTAGATGAGGAAGGACTTGAGATAAAATTCTTAAGGTCAGTCTTGTTGGCTATCAGTAATCCAAAGCCAAAAATTTTAAATTATGATGGCAGTTTGCCCACAGAAGTGTTGTTGGTCTAGATTAGTGAGCTGGAGAATTATCTTGAATGTGGAGAGGTCAGCGAAGATAGGAGAGTTAAATTCGCTACTACAAAGCTGAAAGGACACATAGCCTTATGGTGCGACAATGTACAAGCAGATAGGAGAAGATTGAATAAGTTACCAATTAAAAAGTGGACCAGAATGGTTGCTAAGATGAAGGGTAGGTTTCTACTCAATGATTACCAGATTGCTTTGCATCAACAGGTACAAAATTTGAAATAGAGAGGAATGACAATGAAGCATTCTACCAAAGAATTTTATCAGGTGAACTTGAGAGCTGGTTATACTGAAGACACCCTAGAAAAATAAACAACATTTGTGAATGAACTAAGGCTAGAAATGTTGGACAAAATAAGTATTCTTTCTTTGAAAACCATAGAAGAGGCACACCAGATCACCTTAAAGGTGGAAGAAAAGATCACAAAAAAGCAGAATGCCAAGAGAGGACGAGGAGAAGGCAGAGGGAAAGGACAATCCTTTAGTAGATGAAGGACCGCCAATAATAGTGAAGAGGGCAGAAGTTCAAAAACCTTACGCACAGTGGAAAAGGAGGGCAACACTAGAGGAGGGAGGCCATACCCGAGAGGAAGGGGAAATGGCAGAGGTAAGGGAGCTACCTACCAGTGCTACAAGTGCCACAAGTGGGGGCACAGATCTTTTCAGTGTCCTGAAGGAGAATAGGTTGGTCAAAGAGGAGCATATGTTGCTCAGACAAAAGAAGCAGAGGCACTGCCTCAGGATGTAGAAAATGCACCAGAGATAGGAGAGGCCTTAGTCTTGAATAAGGAATGGCTAAAACCAACAAATGAAACAGCTGAACAATCCCATAAAAATGCATTATTCCGGACTGTCTACAAGTCACATGGCAAATGCTGCAAATTGATTATAGACAGTGGAAGCACTAATAATTTGGTTGCAACAGAGATTGTGGACAAATTGGGTTTTAAATGATAGAAGCATCCAACTCCATATAAGGTGTTGTGGTTATAGAAGGGTCACCAACTGCTACTTGATGAGCAGTGTGAGGTGGAAGCACATGTTGGCAAATATAGGGACAAAGTTATTTGTGACATCATGCCCATGGATGTGTGTCATATTCCCCTAAGTAGACCGTGGTAGTATGACTAAAAATTTGTTCATGATGTGAGGACAAATTATTAAAAGTTTGTTAAAGATGCGACTAAGGATACGCTAGTGCCCATCAAGGAGGAAACAATAGAGACTAGTGGAACAAAAGTACTATTGGTGGGTGGAAAACAATTTTTAAAATAGATTGAAGATGACAAGGTGAAATATTCTATTGAAAGGATACCAAGAAGAGTGTTGTTGCACACTAAAATTTCTGATTTACCTACAGAAATCCAAGAAATGCTGCAGGAATTCAGCGACAATGTGGTGGATAATTTACCAGATAAATTGCCACCAAAGTGGAGTACCAGTCATCACATATATTTCATTCCCAGAGCTAGTTTACCAAACAAAGTTGCTTACTGGATGAGCCCCAAAGACAACAAGGAAATGAGAAAATAGGTACAAGAATTGTTGGATAAGGGACTGATTCGAGAGAGCTTGAGTCCATGTGAAGTTCTGATAGTTCTTGCTCCCAAGGAAGGAGGCAAATGGCAGATGTGCAGGGATTCACGAGAAATAGACAAGATTATGATTAGGTATAGGTTTCTATTGCCATGAATGGATTATGTGATGGATTGTTTGAGTAGGGAAACATAGTTTTTGAAGATAGATATGAAGAGTGGATATCACCAAATTAGAATCCAGGAAGGGGATGAATGGAAAACAACTTTCAAAACTATTGAAGGGTTGTATGAATACCTGGTGCTGCCATTTGGGTTAAGTAACCACGTAGTACTTTTATGCACCCGATGAACGAAATGTTGAAGGAGTTCATTGGGGAATTTGTGATTGTGTATCTTGATGATATACTAATTTTCAGCAAAACCAGGGAGGAACATTTTCGACATGTTCGATACATTCTGGAAAAGTTTCAGCAAAACAAGTTGTTGATAAATCTAAAGAAATGCACTTTCTTTGAAAAGGAGTTGGTATATTTGGGTTTCGTGATTGAAGAGAATGAGCTGAAAATGGACCTAGAAAAAGCTACAACTATACTTAGCTCGCCATCCCCTAAGAGTTTGTTTGAAGTTCAATGTTTTCATGGGTTGGCAAGTTTTTATCGTAAGTTTATAAGGGGTTTTACTGGAAGTTGTGTACCTATGTTGGATAAAATGAAGAAGGAAGGTCAACCTTTTTAGTGAACTGAAGCTGCGGAAAAAGGCTCCCAGATATTGAAAAAGAAGATCATTGAGAGGCCAATTTTTAGGCTAGCTTACTTCAACAAAATTTTTCAAGTTTGTTGTGATGCCAGTGGTACAACCATTGGGGCCATACTCAGGCAGGAAGACAAACATGTTGCTTATTTTAGTGAAAAGTTGAATCAAAGTAGGTAGAAGTACTCATCTTATGACAAGGAGTTCTATGCTATCGTCCAAGCATTAAAACATTGAAGGCACTATTTGCTAGGTAATGACTTTGTTTTATTTTCTGATAATTCTGCATTGCAGTACGTTATGCATTAGCATAAGATGAACCACAAGCATGAAAAGTTGGTTGAATACTTGCATAGTTACACGTTTTTGTTGAAACACATTAGTGGTCAGCCCAACAAGGTAGAGGATGCATTGAGTAGGATGGTTTCTCTCTTACAAGGGAGCACAACACAAGTGTTGGGTTTTGAACACCTGAAAGACTTGTATATGATGGATGCAGATTTTAAGGAGGCTTATGAAGCATACCAAAACCCTTTGATGAGGAACAATAGTCCATGGTTGGACTATAACCTATAGGAGAAGTCGTTGTTTAAGCGAGCACAGAAGAATGAAGCAACGGATGTAACCTTTTAGGGTGTGGGGTTTACGGTTAAATTATTTGGGTTTATAACACTTTAGTAAATTATTTTAATAAACACTTAAATAAATCTTATGAAGCACATTTTAAACAGTTACAAAATCCTTAGGGTTTAGGGTTTGGGGTCTAGGGTTTAAGTTTTATGGTTTATAGCACTTTATTAATGGCATGTAATAAACACTTAAGTCAAAGTTACAAAACAATTTATGAAATGTTATAAATCACTTATGGTTTAGGATTTATAAGACCTTAGTAAATGGTTTTAGGCTTTAGAGTTTAGGGTTTAGGGTTTATAATACCTTAGTAAATTCTTTTAGGGTTTAAGATTTAGGCTTTAAAAATTAGGCTATAGGGTTTGGGGTTTTGTGTTTAGTGTTTAGGGCTTCTAACACTTTAGTAAATTATTTTAATAAGGACTTAAATAAAAGTTACATAACACTTTTTAAAATGTTATAAAATGCTTAGTATTTCAGGTTTAGATTTTAGGATTTGGGGTGTAGGGTTTAGAGATTAGGGTTTGTGGTTTATAACGCTTTTTAAAATTATTTTATTAAAAACTTAAATAAAAGCTACAAAATGATTTTAATAATATTATTAAATTCTTAGCATTTATGTTTTATGGTTTCAGGTTTAGAATTTAATGTTTATAACACTTTAGTAAATTCTTTTAATAAACACCTAAATAAATGTTAGAAAACACTTTTTAGAATGTGATAAAATGTTTAGGGCTTGGGGTTTGGGGATTGGATTTTAGAGTTTATGGTTTACAGTTTAGGGTTTATAACACTTTAGTAAATGATTCTAATAATCACTTAATAAAAGTTGCAAAACGTCGTTTAAAATGTTATAAAAATTCTTAGGGTTTAGGGTTTGGCATCTAGGGTTTAGAGTTTAGCTTTCAGGATTTAGGGTTTATAACACTTTAGTAATTGCTTTCAATAAACACTTAAATAAGTGTTACAAATAAAAAATAAGATGTTATAAAATACTTAGAGTTCAGGGTTTAGGGTTTAGGATTTGGGGTTTAGGATTTAGGATTTAGGGTGGAGGGTTTCATGTTTGTAACACTTACGTAAATTCTTTTAGTAAACACTTAAATAAAATATAAAAAATACTTTTTAAAATGTCATAAAATTTCTAGGGTTTAGTGTTTAGGGTATACTCTTGGGGAATTAGGGTTTAAGACTTATAATGCTTTATTAAAAAAAATTAATAAACAGTTAAATATAAGTTACAAAATGATTTTTGAAATGTTATAAAATGATTTTAGTTTAGGTTTTATGGTTTAGGGTTGAGGGTTTATGGTTTACAGTTTATAGTTTAGGATTTAGGGTTTAGGATGTATGGTTTGGTGTTTAAAATATTATAAAATGATTAGAGTTTAGCATTGATAACACTTTAGTTGATGCTTTTAATAAGCACTTTAAAAAAGTTAAAAAATGCTTGTTAAAATGTTATAAAATACTTAGGGTTTAGGGTTTAGGTTTTAGTGTTTATAGCACTTTAGTAAATTCTTTTAATAAAAACTTAAATAAAAGACTTTTTAAAATGTTATAAAATTCTTATGGTTTAGGGTTTAGGGTTTGGCATTTAGGGTTTAGGGTTTAGGATTTGGGATTTATAACAATTTAGTAAATGATTTTAATAAACACTTCAACGAAAGTTATAAAACTCCTTTTGAAATGTTATAAAATGCTTAGTGTTGGTCACTTTAATTTCTTATTAATTTAAACAGTCGAGTGCCACATAAATTGTCAACCCGGGAAAGTCTGATTATTTCAAAGGTGACTACGTATTGTATGTACTCAATTTTAATAGCATTAAAAAGTTGTAGTATAAACAATTCACACTTTGTTAAACCTCTTCTTTGTGTTACAGCGGTTATAGTCTGTTGCAGGAATTGAATAAGAATAGATAATTGATTAAAGAGAGTAAATCTACAAAAGGAAACAATGGCTATCCTGTAACAAAGGATCAGAACCCTATCCCCCAGAATAGGAACATTCAGCACCTGCCTCTATTATCCAGTTCACCAATACACTCTGTAAATCCTAATCACTAGTGAGGCACTCATGTACATTATCAATCAATTAAAAGAAAAACAAAGTCTTAGCAAAAGTAAGATATTATCAGAAGCAATACTTGTGAATAAGGTATAAATAGAATTCACACACAACACACAACAGAAAGAAGATGGGTGAATCTTGTGATGAAGGTGGGCCCTTTCCTTCTCACAAGATTCCCCAGGACACATAAGCTAAGTAAAATACTCAGAACAAAATTTTATTCATCCGTCAATATACCATATTACAAGAAAGAATTAGTCTTGTCCTTCCACTATAATCCCTGTGTTACAGCTTGTTCATCCTATGTCGATCCCCTCTCTAATGTAGATGTCTCCTCGTTATAGAGGAGACATCTATTACAAAATATTTTCAATATAAATTCTAGTTCAAACATTTGTACAAAAATAGGGAAATCAGTTCCCGTTAACAGAATGTTGTTACAGTAATGTGGATCATGAATGTTACGACTAATGTAACAGTTTATTCAAATAATCGATTGGATTCCTTTGTTTTTGCAACTCTGGTACGCAAACCTCAAGTGTCTCCTTGAGATTCACATGTTGTCCTTGCTGTTTCAGCTTCGAGGTTCGTGCTGTTTCCGCTGTTTCAGCAACTGCAAAATATAGTCCTACCAACTTTAGGTAGTTTAAACAATTGTTCAGCAACTTAGTCAACTTCAAAGATCAATTATAAAGATAGCATGATTATGTGTTGAATAATTAAACATATAGAAATGAGAAGAGTTATTGTATACCTTTAGAATGGTTGAGTCAAACCACTAACAAAGGCTTTCAACTATGGGTTGAAAAGGGTAATATTATGACAAAATATAAGGTCAAAAATAGACAATATGGGGTCCTAACATCCCCCCCAACTGAAAAGGTTGCATGTCTTCATGCAACATCTAGTCTGAATCTGAATCGGAATACTGGGATGAACTATGCAAATTGCTTATGCAATAAGTATGGAAGGTGCTTTCAACCATGTCTCTAAACCCATTGACACTCTGAAGTTTCTGCCATGCTGTCAACTCCTTTTTGGTTAATTTAAATTGAGCCTTATATTGTTGTCTAGGTAGCCATAGGAGAGGGAAGTGAAAGTGGTAACCAATCCATCGTTCAACACATTGTCTAATGCATTTAACATAATTAGGTATGCGTGAGATTGTCGCCTGAAGATTGAGAGGATTATAAGGGTGATATTCCCGTCTCTCTTTAGGACATTGTTCCCAGAATAGATTATTTGCTTTTATAGCCAGAGCTCCTTTAGTTTTCACATAATAATGGTAGTCTTCCAAGACTACTGCCTATAATTTCCTGCTATCGTCAGTCATCCCTGGCTCTTGTAGAATTCGTTGATGTTATGCAATGAAGACAACTGCATTTTGTGGCTTAGCACGGGTCCAGAGAAGACATTTCTCCTCATTGTGTGCTGCTGACATAAAAGCATTCTGCAAAGTAAGCTGATTGGCTAAGAAGGAAATAAAGGCTCTTATTTGGATATCACCAACAAGAGGAAGTAAACTAAGCTTTCTATCTTCAGGAATAGCCTCATTGTGAAGATAGAGTTCACACAGCAAGTTCTGGTTTTGGTGCTTCCGCGAAGGTCTCAATAAATTGCTGTGGTGTAGATACCTGGTGGGGTCTTCCATCCTTGATTGCTTTTATTTGGAGGAACGCTAAGCATTCTCTCAAAAATACAGAATAATTAAAAGAGGGTTTCCTTGTAGCAAGTAACCGTTGGACCAAGTCAAAGATGAGGGACAGTTTGGTTTTTAATTTCTTATTCTCCTTATGTTATGCATGAGACTGTTCAAGCACTTCCCAATTTCTGTATGCATAGTTGAGCCATAATGACTTCTGTTTCTGAAATGCCTTTCCTTGTGAGAGCTCATACTCTATCTTCCATGTGTTACTTAGCTTTTGAAAACTGGAAGTCTGTGTGTAAGAATTACTGACACAGGGACATTCAGTCTGTGTATAAGCATCGCTGACATAGGGAGGTTTAGTCTGTGTATCCTTAGTTGTAAAAGACTTTGGTACTGGTTTCTGTTCTGTAACAACTTGGGCAGGCCGGGGTGGTTTTGTTTCTTTTTCTAAAATTCTTGAAGATCCTACTGGTTCTTGTGTAACAACAGGGTATTCCTTTTTTATTATAACAGGACGAGGTACTCGACTGGCTCTAGACAACGGAACTTCAACTATCTTATAACCTGCTCGAGTATAGAGATCACCACATTCACTGCACATGTATTCATTGTATTGATCCTTTTCTGCACTCTTTTCAGCTGCAGATGCTACTTGAGCTAACATGTACAAATTAAGTTCCTTTTCATAGGCTTCCCTGGGCATTGTTAATTCTTACTGATCAGCCTTAATTTCATATTTCAAAAACTCGTTTTCTTCCTGCAAGGAGGCTAAAGTAACCGGGGCTTCTGTAGTTGCAGGTTCCAGTGGAGGAGAGAATTGTTGTTAGGCATTAACTTCATCATTTGCATCCATAACAGGATTTTCCTCAACTTGCTAAGGATTTTCCTCAGCTTGCTGAGGAGGGTTATTGATGGGAGGTGGATTGTGCAGGGCAAAGCCTTTATCTATTAAAAGCTGGACCAAATGATGGTGTGTGAGGGAAAGGAGTTGGTGCCTTGCACTACAATAATTTACACTACACCAAACAAAAATACAAAGTTATGAAATGGAATTAATTCTTACAACAAGGAAGAGATGAACAGAAACATTGAAGTTAAATATGATCTGATCCACACCATTTTTTAGAGATAATTGATTTCTATGAGAACAAAAAATCCATAAACAACTCATCTCTCCTCCTCTTCCCTTCTCTTGTCAGCCTCCTCCTCTATCCCACAAAACCATGACTGACTCAAACACAGACTCAACACAGACAGACCCAAACTCTAACCACACATATAGCCAAACACACAAGAAGAATCACAATCAATATGGACAAAGGGAAATGAAGATGTTTGAAAAATGATAAGACTTAATATAGGGATTTCGCACTTCCCTTCAATGTCTACAAGAGTTTTACCACCGCTACTTCCTCCGGGATTCCATGCTCTCTCTTCAATCGAGAGTCCATGCTTTTTCAAATTTCAATCGAATCCACGACTCTTTGAAAATTTCGGCGGATGCTAGTTTTGGTCTATGTTCGATGGATGCTTCTGTTTGTTTCTATTTTTTGGTGGTTCTATCCATTAAATCTTGCTTTTTTCCCTTTCAAACAAACATCTTTCCAACACACATATTTCCAATAAGGCTTCAATTCATGCGTTTACCATTTTTTATTTATTCCATTTCGTTAGTCACATTATTATGGATTTTACATTTAGAATTTGGTGTGGATTTAATTTTCATTTTAATATTTTATTTATTTTTGAGGATGTTTGAAATAGGGTGTTCAAAGCACTCGAGAGTTTGTCTAACATATCATATTATTTTATTCATTTTTAATTTTATGTAATAGTTATATAAATTTATTGGATATTAATATCAATTTCTCTTTCTAAATTGCAAAGGAATATGTATGTAGTGTAGCATCTTGACAAATTTGCAAAACGGTTTTTAAGAAGTTTTAAAAGAGGAAAGTGAAAATATGTGTGTCCTCATCTTTACAATGAAAGGCAAGTTCTTTGATCTTGGTAGGAATTAGTATAGACATATAAACAAAATGGCTAGTAAACTAAGATGAACATTACAACACTTACGTCATGATATATTTCACATTACCATGACTAACAAAAATCATGAAGATGTAAAAACTCTACCCATGATGAAAATTAATTATGAAGGTGGAATGCAGATATCAAAATTCTAACCGACATGAAAATTACTTATGAAGTTGATAGCTTAGAGATTGCCAATAATGCAAAAGCTAAAACTTAAGACAAGGAATTGCTCCAAATCATCAAAGGTTGATCTTCACTAGGCATGATCTTGAAGATGATAGAAGCGTAGTTAATTATAATATTTGGAAGAATGTACCCTTCTCCTTGTCCTTCATATCCCAAGTAATATGTAGGTCTTCGTGAAGTTGTTGACTTGTGAGACTATTATAGTTGATGTTAAGAGCTCTTATGTAAATGCTAAAGCTCAAGATAAGGAAGGAGTTTTGCTATATTAGCAAATGTTCATCGTCATTGGGATAAGAAACCTTAGGATAGGACATTTAAAGTTTTATTCTAAAGAAATTGACTCTCCCCCTTGTTCTTTTTCTATGTGGTGGTATGCAAAATTTTCTCAGTAACCTGAACTTGAGTGTTAGAAATAATTGATGATAACAACGAAATTATTTTAGATGAGGATGAAATTCCTCCATATTTAGAGTTTGATCTTTATTGAGAAGTCAGGACAACTCCTATAAGTAAGGGAAAGACTATAACCTAAAAAATCGTAGAAAAACCTACATTTAATGAGGTTGGCACCATTTTCAAAAATAGTAGTAGCAATGATGTTCAAGAGAAGCATAATCATCTTATTAATGCACATGATATCGAATTTGGTTCATATTCTATCCATTTTCATTTTCTACTTATTTTAAGAGGTCAATAGTTTTCACTGCCACTATTCAATTTGGTTTATTGATCCTTTTCCTTTTCCATTCAAAATATTTTCTCATATGAATCACTTATTATGGTTTGCTTGTATCTCCACCTATATTATAATTATGCGGAGTTGTCTAATTGTTGTAATCATTTAGATGCTTTTTTTCCTTTTGTGTCTTCCATAAATTTTTTCTATCTATTATTAGAGTAGGATTGTTGTCCATTTTACTTAACTAGGAAATAAATTTCATAACTTCTTCTAGAAATGTAATTAAATATTGTCTATGAAACCTAATTTAGTTGGATTTTAGATTTAGTCACATCGAAGGCACTTGGGTGGTGGAAATTCTTTTAACCAATTTATGTCAACTACAAGTCTATATATTTTTATTAAAAATTTAAAGAAAAAAACCATAAAACGAAAAAATGTTTTAAAATGAATTATGATTATTATAAAAAAAATAAAAATAAAAATTCCTCTTCGGGCCCTTGGGTGGGATCAATCTGATTCTCAAAATTGGATTAAGCCTGCCAACGGGCCCACAGTCCTCGACTAGCAAAGGTCCACGTAGCTTTGCCTACACAAGGCCATGCCTTGCTGAGCCCCTAGGGAGGGCTCCATCACTCCTCCGCTAGCGCCGAGTTGTGGCGCCTTCAGCCACTAGCCAAGGCTCCATCTGATTCATAACATCAGATGAGCCCCTCAGTTGATTCTCGGAATCGAGTTGAACCCGCCAAGAAGCCCAAAAAATGAATCTTTTTTTTTAATTATATATATATATATATATATTATTATGTGATTTTTTTCTTTTATCTTATAATTTAATTTTTTTCACATTGAATGGTTTTCTTTTTCTTATAATTTTTTTAATTTTATTTCAGGTTTATTGTTTTTCTAATCTATGGTTATTTTTTTTTGAAATATATATTTTTTTAATTTTTTATTTCAATATCATTTTTTAATACAAAATTCATAAAATTGGTTATTTCCCCTCTTTTTTTTATTCAAATATTCAATAATTTTATTTCATTTTTTTAATGTGGGTTTTTAACGAAAATGTCCTAAAATACATGTCTTTTTTAATTATATCTATATGGAAAATGTGTATTTTCTATGGAGTTTTTTAAATTATTATTTTGTGGTGACAATTATTTGTTGTGTATTGAAATATTAATTATCGATATATAAATATAAAAAAATCATAATAATATAATATTATATTATATATATATATATATATATATATATATTATGTATATTATTTATTTATTTAACTTTGCAAAAAAATTAAAGTTTCATTATAAAAAAAATAGTGCAAAGGAAAACAAAACAAAAAATCGAAAAGCCTTAAAAACCAAATATCTAAGGATGAAAAACATGAAGATGAATAAGATAATTTAAAAAATGGTTAAATAATCAACATTTAAAAAAAAAAAGTCCAGACTTAATACATTAGAAAATTAAAAATGTCAAAAATAAGTCCTTTAAAGAAAGGGGTTGATGTGACATCAACAAAAATCATTAACATTTACATTGTTAAGATTATTCTTATATGCTTTCAAGCTTTTTGGAGGTGCTTTTTGCAATTTATTTTATATATATATATATATCATTATCGTTATCGTTATCTTTAGTTATGGAATGTGATTATATTTTTTGTTATGGGTTTTTCTTTGTCTTGTTTGTTAGGTTGTTTCTTTTTCCTAAAAAGATCAAAATAAATTGATGAATACAGGAATATAATTAAATTAGTGGTTCTCGGCATTCTTTGGTGTCCTTAAAACACATCACTAGGTTAATTGTATGAATTCATTATATATTGGTGGTTATTGTTGCCCTTCAAGGTTCAAGAGAATCAATTACAGGTATTGTAATGAGATCCATTTCGGTAGAGAGGTGAATTAGATAATTGACTACTAGATGCAATCCAATATCGAGATTTTCCTTTGGGAGATTTAGAAGCGTCAATTATATGAAGTTCATCGAATATTGTTAGAGGCGATTATGTCTTAAATGAGTTGAATGAGAAGCTAGAAAATTGTGGTCATGGAAAGGTCATTGTCTAAGAGACTTCAGAGTGGGTATAAATTTCGAGGAGGACTAGTCAGACAAATCTGACATGTTAATTTTAAATTATCAATTTTATTGTAATCTTTGTAATGATAAAGATGTAATCATTAAATTGCAGATTTGGAATGATGCTTACATTAGTAAATAGGTATGATTTAGTTGTTGGTTGTTGGAGTTTTGTTGAGATATTTTTTGAACAATATTCTCTATATTTGGAATTTGTTGGATTCCTTGGGCAATATTTATCTAGCCTGTAATTTGGCTTGGAAATGAACAATCTATGAATTTTTTTGTGTGCACTATGCCTATTCCTCATATTTCCTTGTTCTAGGTTATAAAAAAAATTGAGACGCTCTTAAAAAAATTTGGATGATGAATTAGATTAAATGAAAAGATTGATAGGCTATAAAAATGAATTTGACACAATTCTAAATATTTTTATCAGTTCACTTAGGTAGTAATACGAAACAAAAAATTGTGACCAAATGTGATACCATCATTTTGTTACTAAATGTTAATATCTATTTTTTATAAGGGAAGTATGTATCAAAAGCTTTGTAGGAATATGGGAATTGGGTGTGGAAGGAGTATACTTCAAACGACAGAGACTCATATTGTGTTTCTGACTATGGTGGTTTCATATCTCTGGATACATGCTCTACTATGTGAAAATTCTGAAAGAAAGTTGTATAAATGAGCTCTATTGGGTGGTCCCATAATTTTTTGGTGGAAAAAAAATATTAAAATTCGGTCAAATGATCTTAGCTCAAGTAGTTAGGTGAAGAATTGATTTATTGAGTAGAGTGCCTTATATTCTCTAGAGACATGTTCTACTTGGTTTGTTTGTAGAATTTTTGAAATATTTCTATCTTGTTTAGTAGCTGAAGCAAGTATTTGAAAGTTATTGATTCCCTGATTTTGTTTTTATTTAAGAAACAGAAAATAACAATATTACAAGTGGATTTGGTTGGTCATCTAGTGAATAATCAATTTATATAGTCCACACAAAAAAACATATGAACATTTATAATAAAGTTTATTTTCCACTTTCTATGATTTATTATTATAGTAAGGAATTAGAAGTTCTTGAGGTGGATATCTAATACCATTTTTCAGTGTCATATGAATATCAACAGAAAAAATAATAAGAAAAGTGTGTCAAATGATCCTAGCTTAACTAGTTAGGTGAACAAATTTTTTTCTCAATATCAATGCCTTCAATTCTGTAGAGACATGTTGTAATTAGTTTGTTTGTAGAATTTTTGAAATAGTTTTGTCGTGTGTAACAACATAAGAAAATATTTTGAACTTCTTTATTCTTTAATTTTCTTTTGGCTTAAGTAAAAAGAAAAAAAATCTTACAAGGTTATTTCGTTGATCCTCTACTAATGATTAAGTTTATGCAGTGCACATTTAAAAACATATGAACATTTAGAATACTATTTTTTCACTGGCCATGAATTGTTATTATAATAAGGAATTTAAAGTTGTTGAGGTAAATATCAAAAGAGAGTTTGTGGCGTCATATTAATCTCAACAAAATCATAAATAATGACATGGAAAATCTTTTTATTTGCCAATATTTTTCTACATATGTGTTTAAATATGTTCGTCCCCTGAGTGGAATTTGTGTATGTATGTGGTATCAAAATATTTTGAAAAAATATTGCGTTGAAATTCTATTTATCACTATATTGACCAAAATCTAAAGTGGAAACAATATAAACATGCACAAGAAATAAATGTAGGCTAATAAGTCACTAACATTTTTCCCACCTAGTATATGCTATTTTTTTCCTAATCCTTTTACCTAGTAGCAGAAAAGGTAAAATCTATAAGATCACCAGGTAAGCTTTAGAATATCATGGGCCCAAGTTTTGGAGGTTATGTGAAACCTTTGTATAAGGAAAGTTAGTTTTGTGAAGAAGGTACAAAGATGTGAATGTAACTTGATAAAATTGTTGGTTTATGTATTCAACAATAAAATTTCCACTTCAAAAGGATACCAACATTGTATGTTCTACATTTTTATATTACAATAGATATTTATCTCCTTTTGCTAAAAATTATAGATCAAAAGATATTTAACATTCTAGCTCCACATGATAGGGAGATTTTAATTACTTTTATTATTATCTCTACATGTACGAAGATCTTGACCTCAAGAATATCAATGTGTTTCGAATACTAGGTTGGTTTCTAATTGAATAGAAATTTTGAATTATGTATATTGGGGTTTTCATATTTTAATTTAGAAAACATTATTTTCCTATTACACAATGTTTGATAATTTTTTGAAAAGAAAGTCTTATGTATTATATATATATATATATATATATATGTGTGTGGAGGGGTTGTCATGTATATATGGGAAAACATAATGTATTTTTCCATAAACATGTAATGATGATATCTGTGTACTACAGAATGGAATACAGTAGCATCACTAAATTCATTTAAAGTTAAACATACAATATTGTTGTCTCTAATATGAAAAAGGTTTCAAAGCTTTTGTGGTGTCAACATAATTATTTTGTTATGTAGTTGGCTTAAGAAAATATTAAATATAATTGGTGACATAATGTAATACTTACATTGAGGATATTTCACATATTATTATATTTTCAATAATTTTGGTAAGCTCCAATGTTCTAGTTAATGTGTTACATATATAGTTAAAAACAATTATGGACCATGATGAAATAAATGTCAATAATTTGCTAGTTCACAATAAAATTAAAATTTATAGATCTCAATGATTTGTCAATTCACAATTAAATTAACATTTATAGGTAAAGGAAATATCAAAATAAATTTTAGTTTAGTTTAGATGTTCTGTAGTGGTAGTGGTTTAGTATAAGTGTTATTTTTAGTAATTAAATCAAATTTATATATCTATAAAAAAAATATAGCATTATTACTATTCACTCCCATTAACATAGCCCAAATCAAAAGGAAAAGGCGCATGCTTAAAAGGGAAAGAAAAATGAAACAAATAAAAAAACGATTCATATGCATCACCGTATAAATATCCGGGAGAATTTCACTACAGCTCCAATGTAATCGAAATGGGGCAATGTACATAACTTCGCTGAAGATTGGATCTGCTTTTTTTTGTACTATAATCTAACACGCACATGTAACGCATGTGGTTCCGTGGTCCCCGGTCCCTCACTGCGTATGTCTCAAAAACGCTATTTCAGGTTGATCGCCGTCAAAATTGACGTCCGACCAACAATTCCGGAGGGCCGAATACCTGACCAGTTTGAAATGTCGTTTGAAATGCCAATCAATGATTTCAAATTTCCGCAGTAGCCGTTGCGATGTGGTCCCCACTCCCTCCCTGCGCATGCCTACAAAACCGTCACGCAATCAAGTAGTTCATTCCATCACACCACATCCTTATCAAACTTGACGTGCAGAATGCCTTTCTTGTTATTCCGACGTGCAGAATGCCTTTCTTGTTATTCCGATGTGCAAAATGGTTTGGAAGTTCCGGTAAATGATTTTAAATTTCCTACGAACGGTAACCGATGGGTGCCTCATTTGTCTATAAAACCACATACAGTTTTAAAGCATTCATTTCATTCCTCTCATATCTTTGGCACTCTGAACTGTAGGTTGGTCGTGTGGATGGCTGATCTCTGTAGGTTGGTCGTGTGGATGGCTGATCTCTGTGGTTTATGTTGCTCAGAGGCTATCCGAAAGCTTTGGATGCATGGAGACGAAGCTTTTCATCCTTGGAAGAATCTGGTATGATTTCATTCTTGTTATGCTAAAGTTTTCTCCACTCAGATGTGTTGTTAGGCTATATGTTTTGTGTTTTTTGGTATTTTGTTTCGAAATTTTCGTATAATGTTAATTGATTTTTGATGTGTTGTTAATTTTTTTTGTCTACACAGGTAGTAGCGGTGGCATACTTTCATCTTTGGAGAATTGTGACAAACAGAGTTGGCTCGACCCTCTATCAATGATAACTGGTAAATAGATATGCAATTCCCATTCATACTTTAGCTTTTCTATAATAACAATAACAAATATAATGCTTATGTGTACCATATCATATTTTCATTGTGTTTGCCTGTGTTTCCTCAATTTTTCTGTGGTTACTGTTGCTTTGTGTTGCTACTTCTATGCGTTTATGTTATTCCTAGAATTCTGTGTTGATCGTTGCTTTGCGTTACTATTTCTTTGAACGTTATGTCCGGCTTAAAACCACTGAAATTTCTCTTTCTATGTTAGGAACATGCAGTTTAGAGTGTCAGGGTTATCTGTAGCAATCTGTTTCTATGTTATATGTTTTCATTTATATTTTTCTTTAGGTTTGCTGTAGAGATCTGAGACTAGCTACGTCCATGAATATGAACAACTTGCATCCTTCAGTTTATAAACGGGACGTTGTAAACTTACGTCCTTCAGTGTATAAATGGGACGCTGTAAATTTAGGAAAGGATGCACTTCACCGTTCACCTTGCAATATAACAGCACATTGTTAAAATAGACTGAAATACATTTCATAGCAACCGTTTAGGATAAAGAAATAATCTAGAGAGTATAAATGGGAGGTTCATAGCAACCGTTTAGGATAAAGAAATAATCGTAGCTTACATCCTAGAGAGTATAAATGGGAGGTTGTAAACCCGACATTTCTTTTTTTTGACAAACTCTTCTCCAGTCGAGATTTTAAAGGACATTTTAAACGCTTTACACAATAAAGATTGGCATATTTTATATAAAAAAATTAAATACGTGATGATATATTAGGGACGATATTTTAAAAACGGTGTTTTTTAATATTACAAAGACAATGATAATTGTTTTTAAATATATTATCATTTATCTCTTATAATTTTAATGTTATTTTAGTTTTATATGTTATAGAAAATATTTATTATATCAATTATTTGATTCATTAGGTAATATTTTCATTATATTGTATATTTTGTTTTTTAATATTTAGAATTCGAAAACCATTAGGATATATTGTTATTAATATTGGGTTATTATTTATACAAATATTTTAATATTATTTAGAAAAAAATCTAACTAAATAATAATTATAATATAAAATCAAATATATAGTAAAACTATATTCATTTATTTTACAAAATAGTCTTATAAGTGAACTTTATTTAATGTAATAATATATATATATATTTTTAACATTATTTTTTAGTATAATAGTATAATGTGTTGTAGATATTATGAAAGATTTGATGCGGGAAAGGGAGTGAGAGAGGGAAATGGTGGTGGGAAGAGATGAAGCGTAGAAGGGTGGTAGGCAGTGGGAGTGTAAGAGGGAGGGATGGAGTGGGTTGGGTAGTGGGAAATTAATGAAGGAGGCAATGGGGGAGAGGGAAAGGGAGAGGGAGAGGGAGAAAGGGGAGAGATAAAGGGGAGGGAGTGGGGAAGAGGGAAAGGGAGTGGGAGAGGGAGGAGGAGAAAGGGGAGAGACAAAGGGGAGGGAGTGGGGAAGAGAGTGAGAGGAAGGAAGGTGGGGTGATATGTGAGGAGGAGGAGGAGGAGGATGCAATGGTGAAGAGATGTGGGTAGCAGGGAAGGAGGCTGCATGGTTGCAGACAGAGGCAGAGAAGGCGCAAGAGGGAGAGGGGAAGTGGGAGGAGGCAAAGAAGGAGGGGCAGGATGTGGTGGCAGGGGAGAGGGGGGACAGAGAAGGAGGTGGAGGTGGCTACAGAGTAGGAGGACGGGTAGGAGGAAGGGGAGGAGATGTCGAAGGAGGCAATGGGAAAAGAGGAGGAGGGTGAGGCAGAGGTAGAGGCGGGGGTGGAGGCGGAGGGGTAGGAGGAGGTGGAGGAGGTGGTGAAGGTGGAGGAGGAAGAAGAGGAGGGAGAGGAGGAGGATGTAGAGGCAGAGGAGGAGGAAGAGGAGGAGGAGGCGCGGGCAGAAGGGAGGAGGAGGAGGGGACAAGCAAGAGTAGGAGGAGGAGGAGGAAGGGGGCAGGGCGAGGACAGGGGCACGAGGAGGATGGGGTGGAGGAGGAGGAGGAGGAGG
>APFE031324490.1:18141-56476 GCA_000404065.3 Pinus taeda | reverse complement strand
GATCCCAAAACCTGTAACATGTTCTACCATAAAATCTCTGCTACCAAACAACTCTCAAACTAAAATCAAAATCATTCTTCACACTAAAATCTGAAATATGGACTTAACTGAAAGTCGTATTGCAATTTGAAACTGAAACTGGAAAGAATGCTTTGAAAAACACAAATGCTCAAGGTACTAAGCCTATTTGCACTTTGCTACCCACTTTAATATGATAAAATGATTTCCATATCAAGTGATAACAAACACCCAATGCAACCATTCAAGCAAATGGATACTTAATTGAAGTTTTCATTCTACTTATTTTGGTGGAAAAATAAATTTAGAAAATATGACTCAACTTTTCCATTGGATCCAATAGTTGCATTGATGAATATGGAAAATTCCCCCTTCACCAATGAATGCAATAAACTAACCAAAGGATCATGGAAAACATGCAACGTAAGATCTTCATCCAGTAAATCTATTTGGTTTTTAATCACTGAAGAAAACACTAGTTGAAAATGTTCTTGTGGATCAAGAGGATTACGCTCTACTAGTTCTTCTTTCGGATCACGAGACTGCTGTAAATCAACAAATGAATGTTCAACAAGATGCTCAATTACATCTACTTGTTGATTATAACAAGGAATTTTTTCTTTCATTTGATCTTCTGCACTTGAGACAACCACAGTGTTAATGTGTTCATCCATGGTATCTGAAATATCCTACTGATTTTCACTCTTGTCCTCTTCTTGAGCCTGAATTTCTTCCTTTACCTTTGGCTGATCAGTTTATCGTGGTGCTGCAAGAATTATTTCCTGTTGGGAATCTTCATGAATATATAGACAACTTACATCCTCAGTTTCTTCCTAAGGGGAAGACAATTCAAGCAATACTTCTACTTTTTGTTCATAATGTTGAAAAGGATTTCCATCTAAAACCTCTAGTATTTCATCTTTTATGAACTGATCATCGTCAGAGTAATCTTCTAGATATTGAATAAAACTTTCAAAATGATAACAACAGTTTTGAATCAGTAACAAACATGGGTAATCCCCTTTGTATTTGTCACAAAAATCAGTATGAAAATGCTTTAACAAACATATACTAGTAGTAGACAGTTTTTCATGCCAAGATCTAGCCTTTTCCTCCAAAGTTGCCATAAAAATTTTCATAAGACAATCTTCATGAAATTTGATTTTAAGCTTATGGATGTGCATATGAAACCTCAATAAGTGTACATCAGCATCACCTCCTTTTTTATCTTTAAATAATGGAAGATACGTTAACCAATCACTGTTGGGCATGGGATTTGGAAAACCTAGAATTCTTGATTTGTCCATAACCTACGTTGTATTCTTGAACTCATTTTTAAAACAATCAACAATGAAATGGATTCTTTGATGAGGGAGTCACCATGCAAACTTTGAGCTCCATATTCTTGAAACATGGAGTCTCCAGGTGAATAATTCAACCTTCTTGTGCCTGATCACTGTTCACCATCAACAATCAGATCTGGAACTTGATATACCTTTTTGAGGAAGATACAATGTCCTCCCCAGTATGGTCACCACTATGTTAGCATTTCATAATTTCAAGGTTGAAGAAAAAACCACAGAGGCAACATCAAAACCATTTTCAAGTTTAAGATCTATCTCTCCTAAACTCAGAGAGGGATCTCTCTGTGAGATTTAGCTTTGTTTACTGGGAATTTTAGGCTAGTTATTGGGATCAGAGTTTGGTTTTTGAATTGGTTTGGTTGGAACATCAAGGGAAGCCTATTGGGCAATGGAGCAAGAAGAGTTTGGGATGATCAATTTGTAGAAGTATCAAGCTTAAGTGAAACAGGGAAAGCTAGGCATACTATTGGATCTTTTAGATTTAAATGAAATGAAGTTGAAGAAGGGAAATATATTCAATTGAAGCTAAAGGGAAATTGAGAATTTTTTAACTTGATATTAGAGGAAAACATGTAAAATTAACAACAACCAAAATAGGGCACTCTAGGTAACGAATCCTATTTATCACAGTTTCAGTTGATTAATTCAGAATAGAGAATACATAAGCATGATGACAAAGAAAATAAACAAAGAACAATAGATTCACTTCACCAATAAATATGACACATGAATCCGTAAACAACTTGTCTTGCATTACTGCAAAAGGTCACTTGAATTCACTGAAAAACTTTACAATGAACGGTAATCTTTCTCATTACAAGTTCCAACATCTATTACTTCAAATGATGAAGTATTTATAAAAATTCTAAACTAAAATATCTTGATAAAACTCTCAAGATTTTTTTTACAAATATCCTAAACTATTTTACACAAATAGAAATGAAATGTAGGACATTCAAAACTAATGTATCTACTTGTCACTATCATTATTTATTTATATTGAAAAATAGTATAAATTTGAATTTGATTGCAACTCTTAGTTGATGAGGTGGCTAACTGTCTTTGAACATTTTCCTGTCGAAATACTGCAAACTAGGTCCATTCATCCCTTTTTATATATCAATATGAGATAGATATGCAAACAGTGAGAGAGGTTATTGTAGATAAATATGTTCTTGAGATAAACCTCTCTCAGTTTTCCAAAATTCAGCTCCAAATGTTCCCAATAGTCCCTGCAAAAAGGTGACTGAAACAAGACTTTACATAGTGTGGAAAATAGGTTGTAAAGATGTAAATTTATCTCTAATTATGTAATATATGTGTAAAATATGAAGTAGGTTATTGTAATTTGGCATCTTAGGAACACAAACCTCCTCCATTTTCTCAAGAGTCATCTCTTATTGGCCACAATATGTTATGCAAAATTATGATTAAACAAGAAACTTTGGGAACATATGTCTGCAAAGCCTCATCTGTATATCCCAAACCATAATAGTTGTTAGAAAATTGAGAGAGGTTTTTGTACATTAGGATGTTGATAGAAAAAAATTCTTTCAGTTTTTGAAAATTAATACTCATTTCTTTGGAAACAATGTTTTAAGTCAAAGTGGCGTATAGGAAAAGGCACAGTTTCAACTGATCATGAGACAGATGAATGACGTGGATGCGGGAAAGTTGCAGTTGTTTAACCCCATGTGACAAAATCCATTTTGTTGTTTTCAACCGTATAATAAAATCAAACTATAGTACCGAGGCCTTTATTACAATTTTATTTAATCACATCTAAATGATGTGATTAATTTAATCTAAACATACTTAATTATCTTCTAATGCTGCATTTTGTCTTGCAAGCATATTTTTTTATTTTTCTTAAGGTTTTGACCTTTTTTGGAAATGATTTACAATATGGAATATTATTTACAATAATCAAAATATAATAATCATCAGCTATAATCAAGCAATTCTATAAAAGTTATAGGACCCTAACAGTGGCTCCAACTAGGGATGACACTTCCTAGTGAAGTGTCAAGAACACTGTAGTCTAGTAGCCTGATCCATTACGATGACCCCAAAACCTGCAACCTATTCTGCCATAAAATCTCCGCTACTGAACAACTCTCAAACTGAAATCAAAACCATTCTTCACACTGAAATTTGAAATATACACTGAACTGAAAGTCGTACTGTAATCTGAAACTGAAACTGGGAAGAATGCTTTGAAAAACACAAATGCTCAATGTACTGAGCTTATTTGCACTCTGCTACCTACTTTAATCTGATAAAATGACTGCCATATCAAGTTATAACAAACACACAATGAAACCATTCAAGAAAATGGATACTTAAGTGAAGCTTGCATTCTACTTCTTTTGGTGGAAAAATAAAATCAGAAAATGATGACTCAACATTTCCATTGGATCCAATAGTTGCATTGATGAATCTGGAAAATTCTCCCTTCAACAATGGATGCAATAAACTGACCAAAGGATCATGGAAAACATGCAACATAAGGTCTTCATCATGTAAATCTGATTGGTCTTTAATCACTTGAAGAAAGCACTACTTGTTGAAAATGTTCTTGTGGATCAAGAAGATTAAGCTTTGCTGGTTCTTCTTTCGGATCACAAGATTGCAGTAAATCAACAAATGAATGTTCCACAATATGTTCAATTATCTTTACTTGTTTATTAGTACAAGGAATTTCTTCTTTAATTTGATCTTTGGCACTTGAGACAACCACAATGTTAATGTGTTCATCCATGGTATCTGAAATACCTTGCTGATTTTCACTGTTGTCCTCTTCTTGATTAGGTTCATGCTACTAAATTTCTTTATTTACCTTTGGCTGATCAGTTTGTCCTAGTGTGGCAAGAATTATTTCTTGTGGGGAGACTTCAGGAACATATAGACAACATACGTCCTCAGTTTCTTCCTGAGGGGAAGACAATTCAAGAAAGACTTCTACTTTTTGTTCATAATGTTGAAAAGGATTTCCATCTAAAGCCTCTAGTATTTCATCATTTGTGTGCTGATCATCATCATAGTAATCTTCTAGATATTGAATAAAACTTTCAAAATGATCACAACGGTTTTGATACCAAGATCTAGCCTTTTCCTCCAAAGTTGTCATAAAAAATTTCATAAGACAATCTTCATGAAATTTGATTTTAAGCTTGTGGATGTGCATATGAAACCTCAATAAATTATAGCAACATCATCTCCTTTTTTATCTTTAAACAATGGAAGATACGTTAACCAATCACTGTTGGGCATGGGATTTGGAAAACCTGGAATTCTTGATCTGTCCATAGGAGCATACCTGCGTTGTATTCTTGAAATCATTTTTAAAACAATCAACAATGAAATGGAGTCACCATAAGTTCTTTACAATTCTGGATTCTTTGATAAGGGAGTTGCCATGCATACTTTGAGCTTTGGATTCTTGAAACATGGAGTCGCCAGGTGAATAATTCAGCCTTCTTGTGCCTGATCACTGTTCACCATCAAATATCAGATCTGGAACTTGATACACTTTTATGAGGAAGATAAAATGTCCTCCCCAGTATGGTCGCCACTATGTTAGCATTCTGTAATTTCAAGGTTGAAGAAAATACCACTGAGGCAACATTAAAACCACTTTCGAGTTTAGGATCTAGCCCTCCTAAACTCAGAGAGGGATCTCTCTATGAGATTTAACTTTGTTTACTAGGAATTTCAGGCTAGTTATTGGGCTCAGAGTTTGGTTTTTGAATTGGTTTGGTTGGAACAACAAGGGAAGGCCATTGGGAAATGGAGTTAGAAGAGGTTGTGGTGATCAATTTTCAGAAGTATCAAGCTTAAGTGAAACAGAGCAAGCTACGCATACTATTGGATCTTTTAGATTTAACGAAATGAAGTAGAAGAAGGGAAATAGATTCAATTAAAGCTAAAGAGCAATTAAGGATTATTTAACTTGATATCAGAGGAGAAAATGTAGAATTAACAACATCCAAAATAGGATGCTCTAGGTAAGGAATCCTATTTATCACAACTTTTGTTGATTAATTCAGAATAGAGAATACATAAGCGTGATAGATAGAGAAAATAAACAAAGAATAGTATATGCACTTCACCAATAGATAGGACACATGAATCATGAAACAACTTATCTTGTATTATTGCAAAAGGTCACTCAACTCATTGAACAACTTTACAATGAATGGTAGTCTTTGTCATTACAAATTCCAACATCTATTATTTCAAATGATGAAGTATTTATACAAATTCTAAACTAAAATATCTTGATAAAAGTCTCAAGATCTTTTTACAAATATCCTAAACTGTTTTACACAAATAAAAATGAAATGTAGGATATTAAAAAACTAATGTATCTACTTGGCACTATCATTATGGATTTCTATTGATAGAATATAAATTCGAATTTGATTGCAACTCTTTGTTGATGAGGTGGCTAACTGTGTTTGAACATTTTCCTCCCGAAATCCTGCAAAATAAGGTCCAGTCATCCATTTGTAGATATCAATACGAGATAGATCTATAAAAAGTGAGAGAGGTTATTGTAGATAATTATGTTCTTGAGATAAACCTCTCTCCATTTTCCAAAATTCAGCTCCATCTATTCCCAATAGTCTCTGCAAAAAGGTGACGGAAACATGACTTTGCACAGTCTAAAAAATAGGCTGTCAATATGTAAATTTATCTCTTATTATGTAATATATGTGTAAAATATGAAGTAGGTTATTGTACTTTGGAATCTTAGGAACAAAAACCTCCTCCATTTTCTCAAGAGCCATCTCTTATTGGCCACAACATGTTATGCAAAAGTATGACTAAACAAGAAAATTTGGGAAAATATGTCTGCAAAGCTTCATCTGTATATCCCAAACCATAATAGTTGTTAGAAAACTTAGAGATTTTTTTTGTACATTTGGATGTTGATAGAAAAAAAATCTTTCAGTTTCTGAAAATTCGTTCTCATTCCTTTGGAAACAATGTTTTAAGTCAATGTGGCGTATAGGAAAAAACATAGTTTCAACTGATCATGAGACAGATGAATGACATGGATGCGGGAAAGCTGCAACTGTTTAACCCCATCTAACAAAATCCATTTTTTTCATTTTCAACCTTATAATAAAATCAAACTATAGTACCCAAGCCTTTATTACAGTTTTATTTAATCACATTTAAATTTGATTAATTTAATCTAAACATAATTAATTATCCTCTAATGCTGCATTTTGTCTTGCAAGCTTATTTTTTTATTTTTCTCAAGGTTTTGACCTTTTTTTGGAAATAACTTACAATATGGAATATTATTTACAATACCCAAAATGTAATAATCATCAGCGGTAATCAAGCAATCCTATAAAATTTATAGGACCCTAACAACATCCACACCATTATATTCATATTTTCCTTCATCTCTACTGCTCCGTCTTTGCCAAATCCCCGCTTGAGTGATTGATCATCCCCTCTAGAATTGAGTCAGTGGTTTCCAAGTCAACCATACATATCATTCTCTAATAAGGGAAGTCATTAGTCTGCCACTCATCTTGTTTTATTTCATCATCATCCTTGGTGTCAGTCCTTCAGTCACTCTACTACGATACACCGTGCCTTTGTTAAGGATTCTTATTGCCTTAACTCTCGCAAGCACCCTTCTATCGAATTCATCACATTTATTCCATAAGTTTCATCTCGAGGGTGGTGTACCTTGTTTCCAAATTTCATATTTGTTCAGTGCCTTAGATCAAGCAAAGGGAATCATCATTTCCCTTTGAATTGGTTGTTTCTCACGTGCTCGACGCCAACTCCTTATCGCATGATTGAGAACTGTACACTTGATGGTTCAGTGATTTAGACGATTGTCCCAATCATTCCTGAGTATGTGTGAGGTGTTCCAGACCTCATGAGGGGGTGGTCCTTGAGGTAGCCTCCCCACATGCTTGGATGTCCGCAGATGTTGATCTAGCCTCAGATGTAGTTCTAAAGATGTGATGGCTTGATTTTCACCACTTGCAGTGCCCACAGTATGCATGTCTCCTTCAGATGATCCATTCAAATATTCAAATCCATTTCCTATTCAATAGGTCTTCTTTGGTTGTGATCCCCCCTCACCATATCAGCTTGTGGGGCATTATGTCATGTACTCAGATGTTATTGTATTCAGTCCTGATCATTGTCTTTCCAGGCGCATTATGTATATGGGATCCATTGTATTATTTTTTTGGCCCATTGATGCCAACATATCATGTGTCATATACTTTGTAGCTCAGTCCCACATTGATGGGCTCACCATTATTCTTTGTACGCAGTTATCTCAGTGGCTACGGGTATGCCTCCCCCACCTCCTTTGAGATAATCTACTCTAGCATAAAATGATACTTCTATCATTTTAGTAGGTCTCGCCCCTCCATTTTTGTCCATCCTTGCATTGCTTCAACTATTTCTCTCTCTCTCTCTCTCTCTTTGATTCCCCATTAGTATCTCGTGGAAGTGTAACCTACAACGTATTTCGGGCATACAATTTTCTCCTAACACTCATATATTGGGGGACAATCTATTATCACCAAAAAATGATCACCTAGCCATTTCTAACTAGGTGGATTGAAATACACAATGTAGGATTAATTTTACCATAGTAAAATCACTTTCACCATGGGAAATAATTTAGTAAACCATTTTTATTAAATTATTTTATGATTAAAATAAACAAAAGCCCCATGAGAATAATTGAATAAATAATGTTATTTAATTTTCTTGAGGATAATTATAAATAATTATTCCTTGTCACTTTTGACAAATTCTCTAGGAATAATTAAATAATCACTATTTATTATTATTCCTTATTTTCTTTTTGGAATAATTGTTAAATCATTTTTTAATAATTATTTCAATTTCACACCATTCTTTAATCCTCGCGAAATAATTAATAAATCATCTTATTTGTCAATTATTTCTAAATAAAGATATTTGACCATTTTATATATCTTTTCCCTCTCCAAAAAATATAATAAAATATTCCTAATGGGTAGATCTTGATTTGGCCAATATTATTTTATAATTCTCCATTTTCAAGATTAAATCAATACTTTGTTATAATTAGAAGGGATTTCTATTCATTCTTCACCATGATCATTATCATTGTTACCATTATTGTCTCATTTCACTTGAGCTCTCATTTGAGTTCTCAACATTGTTATGGGTTTTTCACACACTGATAGAAAGATTCAATTACTGAAGCATCAATGACATCAAAGAACCCATCCCATGTAGGGGAATTTTCGGACCCTTTTGTAGATCTCCTTCACTAGGTGTTATTAATAAAATATTTATTCATTTAAAGTCTTTCCATATGGGTTATTGCATTGGATATCTGTATTGTTGTTTATTTTTTTGGATTGTATAAACTGTTTTGTTGCAGGTTGTTATAGGGAATAGTGTCCACTTGAAGCTGCTATTCCCACTAAGACTAGTAGCTATCTTAGAAACAAACAAGTAAAGTCTACTTTCGCTTTCCTTTATGAAAATAGATAAGAGTGGAACAAAGGAGACCAACCTTAGTCTTGCGCTTGGTTTCCTTGTTTGGTTCCTCTCCTTCCTGATAGATCTTTGCCGCTTCTTCTTTGTCTGCCCATCTTCAAAGAACACCCGTGGAATCAAAGCAGCATACTACTATCGAAGAACAAAGATCTATATTCATAAATAACATAGGACCAGATATGTGTTAAATGTACAAATGCATATATAAACAAACATACAAGAATATGGAGGAAAACTTGAATAACTTTATTAAGATCAAGAATAGCAATAGGATTACAACCATATGTTCTGACCTAGCATCATCCTCCAACAAGAAATCCCTTCTTCACCTCAATTAAAGCTTCGATCACCCAACACTATGAAGTTACACCAGAAAACCAACAACACTTCTATACAAGATACAAGATTCCAGCCTCTGGATCTCTGTGATGAGGGATCCATATATAGATGATTGTAGGGAGGTGAGTCATCTCTTGGGGTTTTGATTAGTGTCCTCTCTATGATACTTCTTGATTCCACTTGGAGACTGATGATCTCTTACTCATCCTTGGTCGAAAACAGAGAGGCAAGTGTAAGAGGGGAAGCTTTTGGAAGATTCCATGATCTTCCACCTCGCAAATTGTCCCTACCATTTGTCCATTCCCGACCATCGCACCCTATAGAGGGGCCATTCAGTATGCATCGCACCCTTTACACTGGGAAGGTGATATGCATCACACCCTCTACACTGGGTATTCAGTATGGTCCATTTTTGACCATTTTTGAGCATTTTTTAGTGGAGAACTTCTGGGAGATGATGTAATCAGCTGACCTTGTTCCTTTAGGCAGTGAAGTAACACTTTTAGGGACTTAGGAGCCCTCAATTTATGGACATTTATGATTGGAGTTGAAGTGCCCAAAAATGTCTATAACAACAAGCATAGTGGCAAAGTGGTACTTTGAGCTCAAAGGAGTTTTGCTAGAATATTGCCTACCTTTGCTTTGGTATTTCTAAATAAATGTTAGATATTTGTTTCACATGTCTTAGAGACCAAGATTTTTTCTACAGTTTAGTAAGATAATTCCACCCATATATTCGATCACATCCAAGTGTAGTAGAGAAGGAATTGAATGATTAAGGCTCACATCTCAGTTCTATTAGAATGGTTTCTAAAATCCTCGTTATCATATATATGAAAATATGTCTATTTTTTATGGATGACAATTCAAGAGGTCATTTTTAAAGCCCGATAGTTTGATATGGTTTATTCCCAATCTAAAGTTCTATATGATATTTTTCCTAATCCATCAAGACTTGATGTTGACCCTACCAAATTGAATCTGAGACAATAAGCCAATGATTTGGTTGGTTCCATAGAAAATTATGTGGCTAGTAAAGTGAATAGCTAAATGCGATCGATGTCTCTACATCTACCTATGGCTACAAATTCTACTACTTCAACCTCTACCCTGCTTCTATCCGCTGATGTTTTTAGGCTCCTAATTTTGATATTTTTCGTCATTCTAAGTTATACCTTTTAACCTTTAAATCCTTACATCGTTTCTCATTTTCACCCTTGTTCCCATGATATCCTCATTTCCTATAGAATGTGAATATGTAAAGGAATTCTACGGTAAATTTGTCTATTTCATATATTTTTCACCTTTTGATTTACAAGTTTGAAAATAATTTTACTAACTTTTTTCTACAAGAATTACAAATCATGTGGTGATATTGATGATAAATATGGTTACACAAGTCTAGATAAAAAAATACTACTTGTGCTTAATTCTAGACTTTCTATGGATGGTTATATGTTCTCCAAAGTGGTTCTACATAAAATAGGGTAAGAGGTAAGCATGGTAAAATCATAGTTCAATGCAAGTCATCAAAGTCTTGCATTGGATCAACTCAAAGCTCAGTAAAATGAATCATGTAATTAAGTTCATGCATACATGTCATGAAATTCTTAAGAAATTATCAGTTCCATGACATGGTGATCGAGGTAACTACATACGCTGTTTTGATTTTGTAGTCACCATTGATTGAAGTACCACGAGCTATGGGTATTTTTGTAGCCATCATAAGCTCAAGAAACTATTGTAACTTCTATATATACAATATTTATAAATCTTATGGGGAAGCGTGATTAAGAATATTGTGTTATAATTTACTATGATTATTAATATAAAAAGAATGTTGATATTCTAAGTTCATGCATTGATTTGTGTGCATGGTGTTGATTTTATTTTAGCTCTGTAACTCCTCAAAATAGCATAAGCCTAAGCTAAGAAGGCCCCAGGGAATTGGTATGCACTATATTAGTTTTTGTTAGAACAATTGTCCTTCATTTATGCAATGACTTTATTTTAGTTTCACTCGTTTCTTGTTATTTAATTTCTATGAATTCATTGTTATGAGCATGGTTAATGAATGGGATTAATAAATTTATTGATACACAATTTTCCAACAAAGATATCATTTGATCAATTAAATATAAGAACATTCAAGTCATTGTTGGATGAAATATTTTGATCTAGGCTATGAACTTGTGGATCATAAATGACAAATTAAAGTAATCAAAGTATTGACTATGGATTTTTTATTCTATTTGAAACATCTTTCTTTGAAGGGTAAAAGTATTTTGATAGATGGTATTTTTTTTGCTAATTTAGGAGATTAATAATGGATCAATTCCTAAACATATGGTGTAATAACTTCACAGGATTACATCCATGGTTTGATAATTTAATGTAATAGAATTTAATCTATAAATTGCTTGAAATTCATGGCATCATTTTCAAAGAAGTGCTTAAAGGAGTTAATTTTTTTTTATCATTAATTTTAGAATCATTTTTTTACTAAAATTAAATCATGATGCATGAATCCTAGTGCTAAAGCACCTAGATGTAAATATCCTAGGGGTAGCTTTATTGGTAGGGCTACTCCACCTTCTACTCCAACTCATGGTGTACTAAGATCCATGCCATCCACTCACCCATCTACATGTATATATAGAAGAGGACAAATAGGTAAAATTGTGGCTTCTCACAAAGTAGGTAAAGCTAAAGAAAAAGAAAGAGTTCTAGGAGTATCTATTCCATAACATGTTGTCATACTTATATCCTATCTATACAAGGAAGATTTACCCAATGACCAATGACAATAATTACTACTTACAGGTAATATAATGGAAGAACAAAAATATTTTTCTCAGCCAAAGGAATTTGTACAAGGTAGCATGGTAGACGAAGAAAGAAAAGAAGGAACAAATTAAAAAGGTGAAGGAAGGACATCAAATTTTAAAGGTGAATTTGGATTTCCTATTGTAGATCCAATAACAAGCTTAGATGAAAAATGTTTCACTACTATTACTACCTAATTTTTGCGGTATGAGAACAAAAGTTCCTAAAAAATTCCTTTCTGAATTTGATGTATTTTCTTGTAGTTATGATTACTCTAATGATGCCCATAAAGTTAATTTATTTCTCTCTGCTCTTAAGGATGAAACTTTGCATTGGTTTAATGGATTTGGAACTAATAATTCCAAAATTTGGGTTGAAATGCCTCAATTATTTCTTGGAAAGCATAAAGGCTATTGTATAAATCGATATTTGCAAGAATTCTTCAAAATGTCACAAAAAGAGGATGAGAGCCTTGAAGATTATTTAAAATGATTTGATTATAATTTGAAGAGAGATGAGAAACATCATTTGGATTTAGATACCCTTAAATTTTTTTTACTTCAAGGAATTAGAGATGAATGGATTGATATACTTAATCTCATGGGTGAAGGAGATGTGCCTAAATTAATTTATCCATAAATTTTGATCTATGCAAACACATTCTTGAGAAAATGATAAATATGGTAAGCGGCCTAGAGATACTATCTCTAGAGTAAAGAAATCAAAGATTAGAGGGGTAAGTAGAGCTACGTTTGACAATTTATTGTAGAATTTTAAAATTGGTATTCTTAGTACTCTTTACTCACAATTAGATACATTAAAGGTTAAGAAAAAATAAGAGAGAGAGTGCATCTTTGTCAATTTTTTGTCCAAAATGTAGGAAGAAACATCCTTTAAGGGAATTTCATTTGAATAATATTGGACTTTCTCGCATTTTTATAGGGAAACATGAAATAGAAAATTTCCCTTCAATACCATAACTTAAAGCAACCTATCAAGGAGAAATAAAAACTAACAATTTTTTTTTGTTGCATCAAAGAGATCTTGACAACCATGAGCATGATGAATATTTCAAGACCCTACACAATGATTTGATTCTTATTATTCAAACCAACAATACCCCAACAAAATCAGATTCCTCCTATGCCCTCGAAAGCTCAAAACCATCCTTCGCAAAAAGGATGGAAAAGGAATAACTATGGTAATATGCCAAATTATCAACAATTTCCACAATATCCTCTATAAATCTAGTATTCCCTAAAAATTCAACAATCCTATGTTATTCAACCTTAACAACACACATGCCACAAACACAACAACTACAATTACTATCAAACGAATATCATCTAATACCTAACAAGTTATGTTCACAACCCATTCGAAATCCCAATAATAAGTAGCTCAATTCACTTACAATATAAAACTACAAAATTTTCCAACCTATATGATTACTCCTATTTTTTTAAATGATGTTCATCTTAGATCAAGAAAACTAGTTCATAAAGATTCTCTTGTTATTATTGAAGAACAATTTGAGGAGGAAACTCCTAAACAATAAAAGAATAATAATATTATTATCCTAATAAGAAAAACTTATGCTTTAGTAGATCAACCGCAGTTGTCTAAATCTCATTTCTTAGAAAGGTTAAAATTGAATATAAAATCAAATTATCTAAATCTCATTTATCGGATGAATTAAATTATGTTTGCATTAAAATGTATTTACTACAAGCAGTAAAATATATTCGGATTTATGCTAAAACAATTAGGAAATGTTTAAAGAAATTTGGAGGAAACAGGAAAAGATCCACAAACAATGCATGTTATAAGAAAATTCATAGATCTAATGTTGGTTAGAATCTGTATGGAAAAATAAGTTGACCCTAATAGCCCTATTGTTAAAATTCATATCAATAAAATTTCAAATTCAAATACTTCAATAGATCTAGGAGAATAAAGTAGTGTCATGACAAAAGGAACTATGGATGAATTACAATTATCTAATCTTCTTCACACACCCACAATTTTACAATTAACAGACATATGTGGAATAAAATTTGAAGGAGTGATAAAATATGTTATAGTTTCCTTATATTCTTGGTAATTCTAGTGGATTTTATGGTTTTACAACATAAGTTTAAATTGGGTTTTCATATATTAATCCTAGGAAGACCCCGATTAATTAAAATTGATGCATGTATAAGTTGTAGATCTAGATACATGAAAATATTACATGGTGATTTAGTTAAGAAATTTATTTTGTATGCACTTGAAAAATATTTAACTAAATTAGAAAACACACAATGGATTAATGAATGAAATAGTGATGAAAAAATAGTACAACCATTCCTAAAAATTGAAAAGGCTATTGTATTAATATCCATAAGGATACCATTTATAGAAAAGGCCTAAATTTAACATGTAGTAGAAATTAAACAAAATTTAAACTAATATGGATTCCCAATCATATGTGATAATAAAATTGTGGATTAAGGCTACCCCATTAAGGCCAAGTATTCCACTTGGAATAGGGCATGCTGAATTTGATAACACTCAATGTTCATTTCCATGAGCTTCTCATTGTTATATATCCCATCAATTTTGAACCTAGAGTTGGAGACGTTGAATTTTTATACTCAATTCTTCGATCACATAATGATAAGTAGAAATTATATTAGTTAGTGTGTCCACCTAAACTGATATTTATTCAACCTTCCTACTTAGCACCAATATCTCCATTCTGACATCCTCATCGACTACCTACACCTCCTTACCTTAATTGTTCTTCCTTAATTTATTATCTTCCATTCCAAATGAGATGTTTACTCATCTTATGAGATGCAAACCACTATATAAATTTCCACTTATGCTCCTTCTAATTTCTATTCCAATTACACTGATGGTCCCAACTTGCCTCATAATTTTTTTTGGGCCAAATCCAAAGAGATATAATAGAGAGGCCCCCTATGTGAATTACCTTGTGAAATATATTAAAAAACCATCTATTAAATGTGTGGAAATAGGGGATGATTGCAAAAATAATTTCTCTAACCTTCCACAACCCTCGTGTTGTAGTCTTACTCTATGCAAAAAATCTACCACTACCATCTTGCATGAGGGGATTGTTTTGAGGGATGATCTAGACCTAAATATTCAACATTATTCAGATAGAGAAACTCCTCCTCATCATTTAGAAAGCCATCCAAATAACCAGAATTATTTCTTGATACCTCTCACTAATCAATGAGACATGGAGACATTTATCTTTGTACTTATATAACACAATTTGATGGCTCAACTTAACTCATTCTCTACAAACCCAAGATGACATGTAGCTTCCATATTCTATGCATGTGGGACATATTATCTCCAATAAATTTATTTGATTTTATTCATAACATTGATGTATGGGATCATTTCCTACCTTCTGACTTCCTTTAAAAAGTCATGGCTCTAGACAAAATTGATAAGACTTAGAAAGACAACGTATTAGTGAAATGGTTAATGTCTCTTAGAACATGTTTTTCTTTAGAATTTGAAATTAATGATAGATTTTCCATGATTCTTGTGTGGAGATGACACAATTTAGATTTTAAAGGAGAAGTTTCCAGAGAAAGATGGTGAATAGTGTTATTGGTATCCTATTATAATTAGAGATCTGATTGGGAAGCAAGCAACCAAAATAATGTCCTAAAGAAGATCATAGGTTTTAGGAAGATTATTAGAGGATTTTCTTATACTCCATAAGTAATATAATTCAATTTTTCCTTTATGAAAAGAAACTACTATTTGCATACACCTACCACTCCTCTTGGTTTATAGATAATTTTAACCACTTGGCCATAGGAAAATTACCACAAAATATTTCACTTAGAGAAAAGTAGAACATTCTTAGACTAAGTTCCACATATTCTTAGGTTGGAGGGGATACCTTCCATACATGACTAAATATGATCCTCCAACTATGTGTACAAGAATATGAAATATTTTACATATTGAAAGCATGTCATGACAAAACGGGTAGAGTTAATTTTGTCGACAAAGAGCATCCTATGAAGTCCTTCACTTAGAGCATTATTTTCCTACTCTATTTAGAGATGCCAAGAAGTATGTTCAGAGCCATCATAATTTTCAACACATGGGTTGACCAATACAATATAAAGAAATGCCTTTATAACCTTAATAACTTTAGAGCCTCCTAAAACATGGACTTTAGATTTCATAGGACTCATCACTACAATGTCAAGGGAAAATAGGTATATTCTAGTATGTACAAACTTTGTTGCTAAATGGGTAGAAGCTAAAACTCTTCCTTGAGGCATTGAATAAGTAGTTGTAGATTTTGTATTTGAGGAAATATTCACTCGTTTTGATGTTCCTAGGGAAAATGTTACAAGTCAAGGTACACAATTTACATCAAGACTTCCAAAATATTATACAACAATATTAAATAAAAAACTAAAAATGTTATCCATACCATCCATAAGAGAACGGGAAAGTGGAATCCACCAACAAATTTTGATAGGTTATCACAAACCAAAATAATCCAACTTCATCATAGAGATTGGGTAGATTGGCTTCTAGAGGAACTTTAGGCATATATAACTACATGGAGAAATGCAATTGGTTTCACACCATATCAATTGGAAATAATACTTGGGGGGGGGGGGGGGGTGAATCAGTATTAGCAATTTAACAATATTTCATTACCATAAACAGATTTATATACAATACTTCTGTTAATGAAACTTGTGTGTATATGCAATCGTGTTTAGAGCAACCAGTGTATACCTTGAAATCTTATAATTTAGTTAGTTGATCTTTAATCTGTGTATCAGAACCATATAACTAGTAATCAGGTGTAGTAAACATAACAAGCAATCACACACATGAACACAAGATATAAGGTGGAAACCCAGTGTGGGTGAAAACCACCTACTGCAATTGTCTCTATCTTTCTTTAATAAGAAACTTCTTTTTACAAATTTTTTACTAGTGCAGCCTCATACCAGTACGCAGGCTTCTACCTATAGAAGGCTACAACCTTCTCTCATTCTCCAACTTGTCCTGGAAGGGAGCTACAACTCCCTTAACTCTTTTACTAGCTGATGTGTTTACTAGTATGTAGGTGCTAACCTACAGAAGGTTGCAACCTTCTCTTTTCTTCCAGGGACCACATTTCATAAATTTTTAGGCTGGATCCATCAATAACATCAATTAAACATCAAATATATCTGCATCAACCAATCTCCTTGATAACAACCAAAACTTAATCAAACAATCACTTTTCTGAATGCTATAATCAGAATATAGTAACAGTAACCAGAACCCAATCCAGAACCCAGAACACAACAACAGTAAACAGAAGTAGCTAAAACATATTTTATGAGACGTATGCTACTTCAATGTGTTGAACCTGCATTCATACACTGTTATATGAAGGCAAACCTATGTATACGCTATTTTGAAATTCCGAACCAACATGTATATGCGCCTTTGCTATACTGAACCTATGTATAGATCGGTAAAAGATGCTTTAATCTTTACAACTATTCAGACATTAGTTATACCCAAATCATCAGATTTATAGATTACAAGATGCACGAGTTATAAAAGATCAAAACCACACAAAGATATTTCTCTTCAAGCCTAAAGATCTTGACCCATCAATGGAACTTATCTTTCTTCAAGCGCTTAGGTTCCTCCTTAATTCAGATCCAGCTATGCACCATAACCCAATGACCAGTATTCCAGATCTTGCTCTTCATTAGATATTCAATACTTGAGTACTTTGCCTAATGATCTCCTCCTCCTTTTATAGTCTTAGGCCTTACTCAATACCATGGTCCAAAACCACTTAGAATCAATACCTTGGACCAAATACCTGGGGTTAACACTTCAGACAAGATACCTTGGACCAATACCATGGGTCAAAATACCAAAAATACCAAATGCCATGGACCAAAACCAAGTTTTCCAACATGTACGTGCTTTTCCTTGCGTGAAAGTGCGTGTATATTCATACACACCTTTTGGTCTATGAACCTGTGTGTATACGCAGCTTGGTCAAGGGGAACCTGCATATACCTCTCTTTCCTTCATTCTATGATCCTGAACTATGATCTTTCATCTGAGTGAGTTGCCTTCTCAACTGATTCCTTGAAGCTGCCCTACATTTCATAACATCTATAAATACTACTATCATGCATTCTGTCACATCTGATATCTCTTCTGTAGATTCATCTAGTTACTATGTACAAGTGAGTTGTTCTGCTACAAGTGGGTTGCCATCAATTACAACACATTTATCATAATGCCAACAATCTCCCCCTTTGGACATGACGGCAACAACAACACCAAATCACTCTCCCCCTTTGACATCAAGGGCAAAGGGCGGACCAAGATCTTCTAAAAGCAGAAGACTTTCATATCTAAATAGTTGAAAATTAATCATGCTCCCCATAGGCACATGATGAATTCTTTGATTGAACTCCCCCTTTGTTCATGCTGAGATGTACTGTATCATCCATGCTTCCCCTGAGCACATGCAAAGTCTACAAATATTTTCAAGAAAATAACATGACTCTATAACTCAACTATGTGAGTTTGACCTTCCTATCACCAATGACTCATATATACATTCATTCTACCAACCAAGTGGGGATAAACTTGACTCATCCACCCAACCAAGTGGGGATATACCGGATACATGACTGAAATATTACATCATTCTTCCCATGCATAATGGGGGCACAAATTACATCATATGACCAAAATGGATTCATCAAAAGATTACAATAGATAGAGACAACTATTACATCATGGGTCTTGATATGACCTTTACATCAAATGATATACATGATATTTATAACAAAGACCAAATATCTAAACAAGACCATGATAGTCATCAACAACTATGATACACAATGTATGATCTGTTCTATAAGCATATGTCAACAACATCCAGACTAACAACCTGTATATTTCCATTAGCATAGATATCATCAACCTGTGACAAGGTATGTTTGCATATAGATATCAACTCATCCTCTTGATCTTGATCATTATCATAACCTTCCATGAATCAATTCTGCATATGTCATACAAAATTATTCACATTATATCATATGTGAAAAACACCATAGTCATCACATCATCATCAAGATCTGCATGATCTTTTATTCCATCCATGTATCATCACTCAGGGACATCCCACATCTGATAAGCATCAATCAACATATGTGAGTATCAACCTATCATCGTATAGGTAAGAACTCATCATCGTCATGTCTTCAAATAGCTATGTCTTCATGTGACCTGTAATAACTCCATTATCTTGGCCCACCAACAATGCAACTTTGAGTAATCATCCATGTATCCAACATACGGTATATAGCACTATGTATCTAGTAAACTTTGAGTTCAAGATCTTTTGTCAAGACTTCTTGATATCGTCAACATCAATAATCTTCAACCATGTGAGAGCCAAGAACTATAGGAATCCTCTCCTTATCCTTATGAAGATCACCATGTAAGCAACATATATGCATCATCAGAGAATCATCCAAAAATCTAATCTAAACACCAACTATGTGACCCCAATAATCATATGAGATTTTGTCATGGGCAACTCATAACCATATCATAGCAAGATGTATCATTTAGCCATATAAGCATCATCATCATTGATTAGGTACTAAAGACTTAAACATAGTTCCAACAATGCTTTATTAGAAGCATAACATGTTCCCCCCCTGAACTTGTTCCATCTGTTCACTGTCATATATGATCATGCATATATCAGCAAGAAGTATCAAGGCACCATCATCAATCAGATATACATCAAGTTAACTTGTGAGGATCAAAAACAACATCTTATGAGTATCAATACATTTCCACATATTATTAGCAGATTGTAACCATCATCAAATAGAGTAAATAATTGTCTGAACCATATCAGACCCTTTGTCCCATTTCTTTTCCTCAAATTAACATATACGCGACTGTGCAGTGTCTAACTCACGTATATATGTGACTTCTCTTCATGAAACTTGCGTATGATATTTATAACACTGAAGTTTCACACTTTCAGCTCCCTTTGAGTCTATCATGTCTGTACATTTTGCTGTGACACATCTTTCTGACTATACTTCCTTCTTCTTCCATATCTTCATGTGTGATGATGTTTTCTCCTTTTGGTATGGTGCCTGTACTTTGTTCCTGCATTCCTTTGCTATATGTTCAAGCTTGTTACATGCATAACATCTCATATGTTTCATAGTCCTTCTATAGCGGTCAATGGCTTTGTGACCAAACATATTGCAAGAAAAACAATATCCCTTAAAGTACCTGGAATGTGATGATATTTCTAAGTGATGGTCTTGAACCATTCTTCTTCTGCATCTAGCTGCAACATGTCCAAAATTATGACATACATAACATTCAACATTATTCATTTGAGGAAATAACCGACTATCACTTCCATAGTTAGGAGTAAAAGAATTTCTTTGAAGAATTTCTTCCCTTGGTTGATGATGGGATTGACCTCTCATTTCCTTGTTGAGCATTTCAATTTTTGCATTAGAGTTCCTTGTCTTACTTTGTGAACTAGATTCACCTTCAACATATTTATGAAAACCAAGACCAGTTTTCATAGTAGGAGACCTTTGACTACTAAGAATATCATCTAAGATCTTAGTACTATCTTGAAATTGTAAGAGATTATCCTTTTCTTCTAATTTATCTTTTAGAATATTTACCTCAACCTAATGTTTCTCTTCCTTTTCAAGATACTCCTTCTTCATGATTCCTTCAGCTTTTCTTCCTTCTTCCAACTGATGTCTTAATTCAAGAACTTCGTTTCCTTGTTTTTCAAGAGCTTGGAGTAGTTCTTTATTCTGCTTATTTGATTCTTCAAGATCTTCTTTTAGCGAGAGGATCTTAGCTTCAAGATTTTTATAGTAACTGGATCTATCTCTGAGTTTCTTGATTGTTGTGCTCCTTTCATTTACTTCATTTCTTAATGATGTCACATCATCCTGTAGCTTCTAACATTGATCTTCATTTTCCTTGAGTTGCTTCCTTACCTTGTTTCCTTCCTCTAGTTGAGCTTTTAGTTTGGTAGCTTCTTCTTTGGAGGTACATTCCCTTTTATCCAATAGATCTTGTTGATCTCTAATTTTGTTTGTAAGCCTTTTGAATTCTGTCTCTATATGATATCTTTCTTCCTCACCCATAAGAGCAAATTCAGTTGTTTCGCTATCACTTTCATCATCTTCAAATGGATGGATAAATGTATCACCATAGGATAAAAAATTCATACTTGATAGTTCTTTTTCTTTTTCATCTTCATTCTGAGGTGATTCTGAGTCTGAGGTGTTGCTTCTACATATTCCCCAATCAATTCTCCCATTGTCATAGTTCCTCTGATATTTCTTCTTCTTCTGAGGAACTTTCTTCTTTAGCTTCTTTCCCATTGTTCTATAGATCTCCTTCAAGTGATTAAGCTTCTACCAAAGGACTTGCTCTGATACCAATTGTTGGAAATAATACTAAGAGGGGTGGGTGACTCAGTATTAGCAATTTAACAATATTTCATTCCATAAATAGATTTATATATGGTACTTCTGTTAATGAAACTTGCATGTATACGCAATTGTGTTTAGAGAACCAATGTATACCTTGCAAACTTATAATTTAGTTAGTTGATCTTTAATCTATGTATCAAAACCATATAACTAGTACTCAGGTGCAGTAAACAGAACAGGCAGTCACACACATGAACACAAGATATAAGGTGGAAACCCAGTGTGGGTGAAAACCACCTGCTACAATCGTCTCTATCTTTCTTTAATAAGAAACTTCCTTTTACAAATTTTGTACAAGTTCGACCTTATACCAATATGTAGGCTTCTACTTGCAGCAGGCTACAACCTTCTCTCATTCTCTAGCTTTTCCTGGAAGGGAGCTACAATCCCCTTAGCTCTTGTACTAGCTGATGTGTTTACTAGTACGTAGGTGCTAAGCTACAAAAGACTACAACATTCTCTTTTCTTCCACGGACCACGTTTCATAAATTTTGAGAGTGGATCCATCAATAACATCAATTAAACATCAAATATATATGCGTCAACCAATCTCCTTTTTACCAACCAACTGAATCAAACAATCACTTTTCTGAATGCTGTAACTAGAATACAGTAACAGTAACCAGAACCTAATCCAGAACCCAGAACACTGCAACAACAAACAAAAGTAGCTAAAACATATTTTATGAGATGTATGCTACTTCAATGTGTCGAACCTGCATTCATACAGTATTATATGAATGCAAACCTGCGTATACACTATTTTGAAATGCGGAACTAGCGTGTCTATGAACCTTTGCTATATTGAACCTGTGTATAGATTACTAAAAGATGCTTTAACATTTACAACTATTCAGACATATATAGATTATGACATGTGCCAATTATAAAAGATCAAAACCACACAAAGATGCTTCTCTCCAAGCCTAAAGATCTTGACCCATCAATAAAACTTATCCTTCTTCAAGCGCTCAGGTTCCTCCTTGATTCAGATCCAACTATGCACCATAACCCAATGACCAGTATTCTAGATCTTGCTCTTCATTAGATATTCAATACTTGAGTGCTTTTCCTAATGATCTCCTCCTCCTTTTATAGTCTTAGGCCTTACTCAATACCATGGTCCAAAACCACTTAGAATCAATACCTTAGACCAAATACCTTGGGTCAACACTTTAGACAAGATACCTTGGACCAATACCATGGGTCAAAATACCAAGGACCAAATACCACAGACCAAAACCAAGTTTTCCAACATGTATGCACTTTTCCTTGCGTGAAAATGCGTGTATATGCATACGCGCCTTTTGGTCTGCGAACCGGAATGTATACACAGTTTGGTCAAGGGGAACCTGAGTATACCTGTTTTTCCTTCATTTTATGATCTTGAACTGTGATCTGTCATCCGAGTGAGTTTCCTTATGAACTGATTCCTTGTAGCTTCCCTGCATGTCATCACATCTATAAATACTACTGTCATGTATTCTGTCACATTTGATATCTCTTCTCTCTTCTGTAGATTCATCTAGTTACCATGTACAAGTGAGTTGTTCTACTGCAAGTGGGTTGCCATCAAGTACAACACATTTATCATAATGCCAACAATTGAATAAGTAGTTGTAGATTTTGTATTTGAGGAAATATTCACTCATTTTGATGTTCCTAGGGAGAATTTTACAAGTCAAGGTACATAATTTACATCAAGGCTTGTCCAAAATATTATACAACAATATTAGATAAGAAACTAAAAATATTATCCATACCGTCCACAAGTGAATGGGAAAGTGGAATCCACCAACAAATTTTGATAGGTTATCACAAACCAAAATAATCCAACTTCATCATAGAGATTGGGTAGATTGGCTTCTAGAGGAACTTTGCGCATATATAACTACATGGAGAAATGCAATTGGTTTCACACCATATCAATTAGTTTATGTTAAATAATTTCTTCTCCCTATTGAATTCCAAGTGAATACTTTCGAAATTACAGCAAAGGATAACACAACTTAATGAATTAGATGAAACATGACAATATGTAATTCAACAGACCACATTCACCCACCAATAGAGAATTAAATGGCATGATAAGTTTATAAGGAAGAAATTTAAACTAGGAGACTCAGCTCTTCTCTTTGATTTTGGATTTAAGAATTTTAAAGGAAAGCTTATTACTCATTGGTCAGGGCAGTATGAGATAGATAATTTTTTTTTTATAATGGATTAGTGAAGATAAGTATTATTGATGATGAAGAACTTTTTCCTTTGGTAATGGAAATAGATTAAGACTACATCAAAAACCTGCAACTAGAGAAAACATTGTTCATAATTTATCGTAATAGTAAAAGAGGATATTTTAAGTAAAGGAGGCATGTCTCCTACTTATATATGAAACTAAATTATATATATGTATATGTATATGTATATATGTATACACACACACACACACATACATACATACTACATACATCTATATCTATAATATATATTAATATATATAATCATATATATTTTATATATATATATATATATATATATATTATATTATATATAATTATATATATATATATCATGTTGTGTGTGTGTGTAATGGTCAGCTGTAAAGCAAGTAAATGACACTGTTTTCTCAACATTTTCATTTTCAATAACTATAGGATCTTCCTATTTCCTGTAAGTTGTTCAAATTACAATAATTCAAAAAATAAATTTTGTTCTAAGGGAATATTTTCAATAAAAGGTTACAAAAGTAAACTTACAATCCACTATTTCTACAATCTCCAACAATCAACATGGTTTTCTTAGTTTGATAAGTATAATGAAATTTCTTCCATTATAAGATAAAAAGTTACAATATTATTTCAAGCATATTGTTCCTTTTTGCAATTTTTTCTAGTAATTATAACAATTCTCTAGTACCTACTAGAATTATTGTAAAATGTTTTTCTTTCAAGACTAATTTGTGATCAAGTTCAATATTCAAGACATTAAAGCAGTCTCTCTGTCAGTGAAATCCAAATATTCATATTTATCCATCAATAGCTTTAGACTTTATCAACATCAATAGTTATATCCTTCATGTAGATTCGAAAGGTAAACATCATCAACAAAGGTCTTCTTGGTGAAACACTCTACATTCATAGAACATTCATTTAAGGCTCCAACCATCCAAATCTCTGTAAAATTTCAAGGTAAAGTCAAATCTTGATATTATTAAATTAAGGTAACTAATTTATCAAACTTATCTTATTTATCGAAAGTCTGAAATACATAAAGGAAACTTGGGTGACACTTCCTTCAATATATATGGCACATATCCTATCTTATTATATCATACATATCCTATCTTCAGTATCCTAGCATGGCACATGTCCAATTCTTTATATATGATTTTGAAATGTTTTCTTCACTCACTTCCATGTCTCCTTAGATCTTTAAAAAATTCACATTTGTAGTGTCCCAAAAAAAGAACTTTAGAAAAAATTCCATTACCACTCTTTTGAAATTGATTTCAGAATCATTCACAAGCCCTAAATTCCATAGGATATAATTCTAAAATTATAGTGAACCAAAATATGAAATTTATACCATATGTATCTTGAGCTTTTTCTCAATATTCTCAAAATTTCACGGTCTGATTCTTCAAAGAAAGTGAATTATAGTAAAAGTTCCAGGGTCACTCTTTTAAAATGATTTCAAGACCATTCACAAACCCTAAATTCCATTGAGTATATCTCCAAAACTATAGTGAACTAGAATATTAAATTTCCAACATATATACCTTGAGATATCTTCTCAATATGCAAAAAAATGTGTAGTATTATTCTTCACAAAAAGTGAAATATAGCAAAATTTCCAAGCTATCTTGTTTAAAATGGATTTAAGGACCAATCAAAACCCTTACCTTCCACATTGTCTTTATTTGAAATTATAGTGAACCAAAATGTGAAACTTTAAGCAGATGTTAATCTTGATCTCTCCTCAATATGCTCAAAATTTCACCCTTTGAAGCATCCCAAAGAAATAAATAAATAAAATAATACTTATAGCAAAAATTCCAAGATGACTCGTTCACTCCACAATTATAGTTTTACCCACACGCTTTCCTTACAATGTTTTCTCCTTTTATACATTATCATAACACTTCATGAAGAAACACATAAATTCGCATTACACCTTTTGTCACATAAATTAATTTACTTTGGATTCACCTTTTAACACCCATGTTTTGATATCATTGGATACTTATATATATAATATAAATTATGTGAACCTTTTACGATCTGATGAGCCTCTAAGTTAGACATAAATTAAGGCCCATGCCTATAAATTAAACATAAATTAAGGTCCATCTAACCATCCTTCAACATATAAAACCTCTCTCCTTGCATTAGATCATGTATTTTTAACTTTAATATATTCATTAGGAAGGTTTATGAATAATTGCATATTTGTGCCTAATATTATTTATTTTTGTGGAATATTATGAGAATATTAGGCAGATTATGAAGATTTGGAGGAGGAGATACTTTAGGGACTTGTTCCCTACTACAGGAGGATCAATAATAAATAATAGATCAACAAGATATTATGGAATTATGGCACAGATTGTGGAACTCCAATGATTGAGAAAATCTAGGAATGTGTTCCCTGCCATTTAATGCAGATTCCTAGTATTGGGGACTAGATCCACTAATCAAGAGATTTTGGTGGGTAAGGCTTCCTCCATTCATGGGGAATGGTTCCTAATTATTTTTTATAAGTACCAAGTCCAATTTGCCTCTAGGGGGAGATTTTTTCATTAGTGTTATTGTGGAGAGAACTTGTATTTTTGCATCTCCATTGATTTTCTTGCAGGGATATAATTCTATTGATGAAAATAATGAATATTGGTGTCATATTCAGCTTCTAAATATTATTCTCCTCCGTAGGCATCTGATTTTCCTTAGGCTTGGCCATCCCAGGAGTCCTAGAGCCCTTTTGTATCATTTTCTTTCCTTATTTTCTCTTCTTATTCACATGCATTTCTTGTTTTTATTTCTTTCTATTTCTGCATTTAGTATTAATGATTTCTTGTTGTAGGATTGAGTTAAATGGTTAATGTAAGTTCTTTTGCAAGATCACTAGAATTATTTCATCCTTGGAAAATCTTCGGAAGTTCATAGTAATCATTGAGATGCTTGAATTCGCCTTCTTATTCCCAAATCTAGATTTCTGGAAGTTCCATGGAAAATTTTAGGGGCTAATGTTCGCCCAATGGGCTAATTTTCCATGATTTTTCCAAAAAACGATTCGTCAATTTCCAATTTTTATAAAAGATGATTCGCCCAAATTTTAGAATATAAAATTATTTTACCTTAAAAATCGCCAACATTATATAGTGGCTATATGATAAATCATTATAAATTTGAATAATTTTACAAATATATCATTGAAAATTTTATATTTTGCATATTAGGGATTAGTGAGATTCGCCAATGTTTTAAACTTCAAGAAAATTTTCCATCCTTAAAATTTTCCTTGTCTGGAACTCCTTTGGAAAAGAACAATAAATTTCTACTATTTTTTAGAGCATGCTAACAAGCTTCAATCGATTTGGTTCCACTTGCATTAGATCAAAAAATAATTCTAGTTCATAACAAAAAATACTCCACTACATTTTCACTTGATTAGATCACGCATTTTTTAGATTTACTAGCTCACTAGTTCTCAAATTTCTAGATTTTCGACTAGTAATGTTTTTCTATTTGTTAGCATGGGTTAACAAAGGTCTTTTTGAGTGATTCCACTTGGAATGGGGACCTAATACATCTTAGGAAATAAAATTTGTCCCATCCAATTTGGAGTTGATTTTCTTTGTTATTTGATGAATTATAATTTCATATAGTAAATCTGTAACATCATGTAGTAAATCAAGGGATCCTGTAGGAAACCACTGTAGCATCCTGTAGAAAATCTGTGTCCTGTAGGAATGCCTATTTTGAGCCTAAATTGAGAAAGATAATCATTGAAGTTGGGATTAGGCCTCTACTTGACCTCCATGCCATTAAGACCATTTTAACCCTCTTGCTCCACACTTGTCTCCCCTGCCAAAGATCAAGGAAAGATTAGCATTTGCATTTACAAAGAAAAAAGATTTTAAAAAAATGATTTCTTTGATATTTACACATGCAGACATTGGTTAGTACTCTCTAGGTTATATTTCATGCTTAGTTAGTTTAAATCATCACATGTGACAAATAGGGTTAAGCTAGGTTTCTTTTACATTTAGTTCACGATCTTTATGCAATTAGAATAGGTTTCTTTCCTTGTACTTTATTTCTTGCAATAGGTTAAGGTTCAATTATGAACATTTCATTTTCTACAATTAGTTTAGGATTTGACTTTAGTACATGCACTCCATTACATCTTGACAGAAAAGAAAGGAAACATTGTATGCTGCACATATAGTGTTGATACCTCTTAAGTTTGTACGAACCCCAGGTTGATAATTATATTTGGTAGCTTTGGGAGTTGCAACATTCTTGTTGCAATATCGAGGCTCATCACTTTTTTGCATCGTTGTCAGAGAGGTGTCAAAGTATGCATTGTTTTCTTCCCTAGTTGATTCATTTCTTTTTACTTTTTCCAAAAACAAAAAACCATTTCATTAAGCATATTTCATTTCAGAAATAGAAAAGTGCATTGCATTAGTGTTTTCATTCAATCATAAACACAGAAAAAAAAAAGTATCCAACACCAACCCACCCCCCCATTTGATCACGCGGTGCAATAAGAGCCACATCACCATTCACTTTTGTAGGTAGAAGAAGAAGATGGCAAAGAATGTAGAAGAAATGGATGGAGATGATGATAATGAGGAAAATCCTCTCAGATTTCCCATTCAAGATATTGATGATACTGTGGACATGAAGAACATCCCTCCATATTTTCTTCCAAAATTTTAAGGTCTAAAGTCAGAGGATCTGGAAACATTTCTCTTTGAATTTGAAATTGTTTGTAGATCTTAAGGTTAATTATTAAAAACTCAAAAACTGGGATTGTTTCAGGCAACACTGAAGGATAAAGATCTTAAATGGTTCATGAGTTTAGGGACTAATTCAATAAGATCATGGAATGATATGCAAAAGATATTTCTAGAAAAATATAAAGATCGTGATCTTAAAGAAATCTTTATAATGAATCAAAGAGAAGATGAGAGCCTTGAGGATCTAATAGAGAGGTTCATGTATAATGTTAAGAGGGAAAAACTACATCATTTAGGATTAGACACACAAGAAAACCTCATACTTAGAACAATTAAGGATGAATGGATTGATCTCTTTAATCTCATGAGTAGAGGTGATGTATACCAATTATCACTTGAGGAAATTTGTGAAACATGCAAACACATATCAAGAGCAAAAGAAAGGGTAGGTCAATCGACATCAAGATTGGTAAGTCAAGCTAAACTTGGAAATTTGTTTGATGATTTTAAAACAAAAATTCTTAGCAATCTAACAAAACAAGAAGAAATGTTAAGAATGCAATATGAAGGAAAAGAAAATGTTGATATTTGTGTTGCAGAATCAAATGATGTTAAACATTGTCCATCATTAACAAGGTTGAAGGAAGTTTACCAAGAGGACAATGGAGCAAGTCAATTGTCAATGCAACTATGTTAGGTAGCTCCAAGAAGACCATGGCAGCCTAGTCAACCTAGTATGATGTAAGAGCCTAATGCTCAATTTCAAGGTTATGCATATCCACCTCAAAGTAATTGGAACACACCCTTTCCTTGGCAATGTTGGTCATCTCAATCCCAAAACCAATATTGACAATAAGGTTGGCAAGGAACTTATGGGAGTAATCCACAATATCCTTAGTATTTTCCTCAATATCCTCCATAACCAACTCCATGTTATCCCTACCATCCACCTCCACCACAACTACAACCCCAACCACATCCATCTCAAATAGCCACTCCCATTCAACTACTTGTATTGCCATTTCCAAACCCACACATTGAAGTAGGTCAGGCCACTTACAATGTTGAGGTACAACACTTCCAAACATCTCCTCTTAAGATCAATGGTATTCACCATAGCTCAGGAAGAGTATTGCAAAAAAGTGATTCTCTTGATGCCATTGAAGGACAACATGTAGAAAAAGAAGATTTGAAAGAGAAGATCAAAGAATCATGGGATACACTTGATGAAGAGAATGCATCAAAATCAGAGATTAAGAAAGCTTCCTCATGGTTACCATCAAATATTCCATGTATTCAAGAGATCAATCAACAAAAATAGGAAGACTTGAAGGTCATGATATAACTTCACATCCAAGATGGTCCGAATTAGCAAGTGGAAAGAGGCATCACAACTATATTGAAATATGGTTCTATACAGTCACTAAGTTGCAACAATACTATCTTCTTCAATTGTGCTTGATATCATCAAGGTCAAATCATTTGGTTTCTAAAATCTAGGTACATGTCAAAGCATACATTTCAAGCCTACAAATAATTTTGTTTGTCATCTTGATGTGCACATGGTTCCATTGGAAGTATTCTTATACTTGAATGTGATTTTTTTTTTCCAGTAGAGTAGGGTGTAAAATAAATATTGAAAAATAAGAGGAAAAAAGACAAATCTCAGGTGAAAACCTCCTTTGATGTGCCTCAGATTGGCTCATTGATTGAAAACCTCCATGAGCCAGTCAATGGGTTGGGAAAAAAAAAAGAGGCAAAAAGAAAATATCCTAGGTGAAAACCTCATTTGAGGCACCTAGGCAAACCTACTAGTTGAAAACCGTCTTGAGGTGGCTAGTAGGACTAGAAGAAAAAAAAAAAATCTTTGCTTCATGTACCTCTCTGATGAATGCATGTACTCTCCAACATCTGCAAGCAACAAAAACAAGTTGGTACCAAAAGAAAAATTGGTCAAACCTACTCAAAAGAAGTCAAATTTCGACTTTCTCCTCATTTTCTCAAATGCTCCAACAAGGCCAAGGCCATGCCAATCCATCACCCTCATATATTTCCACCATCCACCCATCATTCTCAAGCTTCTACCATTCAATTTTCTTGTTGTCCTAAAAAACTACAAGGTGCTCTATTTTACTACAGGAAACAAAAATACATAGAGCATAAATTTGTTTTTGCCATAACTTGAAAACCATGCATCCCTTTGCCAAGATGTTTTAGGGGGAGATTCATATGGATGATGGCAACATGCTCAAGCAATTTCAGTAAATTCCAATGCCTAGTTTTCGAGAAATCAACATCCATCACCTACAACCATTTTTCCATTTTCTCGATATCTGTGCATCCATTTAAAATGATATTTCATGGGTAGATGCATATGGATGATGGTAACATGCCCAAGAAATTTCATCAAATTCCCATGCACGATTTCCAAGCAATCGGCCTCCAACACCTTCATCCATTTTTAGTTTTACTCGAGCTTTGTGCATCGATTGACCAATTTTTTTATGGGGAGGTGCATAATGATGATGGCAACATGCTCATAAAGTTTCAGGTCAATCCATTTTACCATTTGGGAGATATGGACAAAACAAGTTGGCTACAAAAGGTTTTCCTGTAAACCTATAGGATTCCCTGAAAACCTATAGGAGATCTTACAGGATACAGAACAACACCTACAGGACTAGTAGTGAGAAGTTTTTAAAGGGAGAAACAGAGGTTGGCTTTATTAGAGAGTGATAAGTGATGAGCACCAATATTGCATCAATAATGTTGTAACTCCTGGAGCTACGAACTTTACTTTATCAACCCAGGGTTCATACAAACTTGGAGGTGATAGTGTTGCATACACAAGTAAAAGTGATGGTTCTGCCTTTTGTCACTATTCAGTTGGTGAGATACCACTAGGGTTTGAAAGCCAGAATTATATGGATTCAGAAGAATCTTGGTTCCTTGATGAAAGAAATAGAAATCTACCCTAAGAAAGAGCTGATCTACTGCAATAATGAAAATGAATGAAATTTAACGTTAAGGCACACCATTTCCTAATTAACTACTAAGAGTTATGCTTTACACTGATGTTAAATAAACATGAACAAAATTCTACTATCCTAAGCATGGAACTTAAAAAACATCAAACACGATTGTTATGCATGTAAAGGACTGTAATAAATCTGTTTTGTCTTTTTATGCTTTTTATGAAAAATGAAGTGTGCATACTAATCTCTTTTGATGATGTGGCAGGTGGCTTAGGGGTGGTGATGGATGGCTGGAAGGTTCAGGAGATGGTTGGAAGGCTTGGGGGACCCTTGGGTGACCTTGGGAGGCTTCCTAGAGGTTTTCCCTCAATTTGGCCTCGAAACAGGCCACTACAGGATGTACTAGAAACTTACAAGATTCCCTGTATTTCTATAGGATGTAGCCATGAGAAAAATGATGGGTGTTGGAGGTGATTGAAAGCTTAGGGAATGTGTTTGATGGGTGGAGTGGAGTGAGAAGGGGCCTAGGATCACGCAGGACCCAAAACCAAGTTTAGGAGATGGTTGGATTCACTCAAAATGCTTTAGGAAATTTCTGTGCAAAATGATGAAATTGGTGGAGGTTTTCATGAAAACGAGGAATGACTATGGGTGAATGAAGTTGGAACGTGGTTTCTTGCTATGAGATCTCTGCCTACTTCTGAAGTTCCTTCTCTGCATCAAACATGTGTAATTTCCAAAAGGTCGTGTAAACAAGAAGAATTCTCATGAACTAGAAAAGCAGAATTTAATGAACTAACTGCCTACCTTATGAATGAAGAAATTGTTGAATAACATGGAATCATGGATGAGATCTATTGCAAGGATGAGGATAGAAGAGATGGTGATGAAATCCTACTTTGAAATCTGATCAAATGCTAGTTTAAGTACAACAAATTCTAAATATCATGAAAGAAATGGAAATCTGTATTTTTGGGCTGCATAAGGCTCTTTTCCTCAAATCATGATCCTAGAAGGAAGAAGTGAGACCAAGACCCTGCTGACAACTTTCTGGAGCCCCTTTTACCCCTTCTAACCTACTACTAAAGTAAGGCACAAATGGAATCAAACTAATAAACAATTAATCAAACCTACACTACTTGAAGTGAAATACTTCTAACAACAGTTTAACCATGAATCTATGAAACTAAGCTAAGCATAAAGATATAAGGAGAGGAGCCTTTGTTGCTAGGGTTGGGCCCTAACCCAAGAGCTTTAGCCCTCTGAGTTAACCTAGTATTGAATCAAGAACAAACTCATTCTTATTACCAAAATAGAAAATTACATCAAAAAGTCTTCCACAAGTCTAGAGCTCAAAAATAACAAGTGTTTTGCAACAAAAATTTGAATCCTAATGAGGCTCTAGGCCTATCTACTTATATAACTAAAGTTTACAATGAATTCCTTAAATTTAGGGAGGCTCTTCTCCCAAACTCAAGATGAACTACTCTTTGTCTATCACTTGCTCTGCTGCCTTCTAATCTTCATGGCTTGGTTTCTTGCACTCCGAGCTAGTGGGATTAATGAAGGAATATTCAAATGGGGAAGGAGTAAATGACGAGGATTTACCTCCTATAATCTCTCTCCCTTGTTGCCTTCAAGTTTCAAACCTTATTCTTTGACAAAATTCCTTGATTTTCTCTTCTAAACCTACATTCAATGCATATTAGACCATTAGGCATAATATCTCACTTTAACTCATCTCATTAAACAAAATATAATCAAAACATGTAATAAGTTGTGAGAAAAGTTGGTTTGACTAATCTAGGGGTGAATTAAGGACCATATATTTACCCAATGATGAGGCTCATCATCACCCCCTACTAAAAGTGTTGCTCATCCTCAGAGCAACTCAATCAATATCCATGTCCTCCGTAGCTCTAGTGGCCTCCCTGACATCCCATGCCTTTGTTGTGGTTTCCTCTTCTTGTTCATAGAAACTCGCTTTCTTTTCTACCTCCTCCCACTGAGTTTCAAGCCAATCCAATTGACTTTTAGCATTTGCATGGGTTGCTTGTATATGGGTGTCTTGCTCAGTGCTTCTCTCATTCTTTGAGGAGAGTGGTACTCTCTTATCTTGAAACTGTATGGAAATGTGATCCATCTCTTGAGGCAAGCATGTATGCTATCATCCCCTAACAACCTAAATATTTCCTAAAAATGTGAAATTGCTTGCTCTTGAGCAACAAGATACCTAGGTGAAATCTGAGGATCATTTGCAATTAAATTATGTGTGCTGATGAGGGCCATTAGATTGGACTGCTTAGCTCTGATCATAATGGACTTTGTTTTTTCTTTTACCAATATCTTCTTCATTTCTGCATCCCTTTCTTCCTCATGGTTAATCCACGATGACAAAGCCATCAATTATAAATCTCCTAGCTTTCCATTAGGGTCCCATACATTCATGTATGTTAAGGCCATGTTATGCAAATAAAACTCAGACATCTTCCCCCTATCTTCCAATGTACTTTGATCACAAAGATCATTGAACTGTCTATAATCGTGAAATGGCATAGTGCCTCTATGTGCTAGGGTCTTGATCTGGAACTGCAACCATTGTTCCTTGAGGTATAGGGCATAGGATTTAGCTAGCATCCTACACTAGATTGTTTCCAAAGAGAGACTAGCCATACATGCTAATTGATTATCTCTTTCTTGCAATTGTCCTTTCAACTGTGAATTTTCTGTCTCTAATTGATTTCTCATTGTGGCCTCTTTGTCTTTCAAGCTACTTAATTCTCTGCCCATCTCCTTAAGCTTCTCTTCCATGTGACCAATTGTTATCGGGAAAACTAGTGTCCATTCAGAGCTGCTAGTCCCACTAAGATGGGTAGCTATCTTAGAAACAAACAAACTAAAGTTAGTTGTGTCTTCCTTTATGAGAGATAGATGAGAGAGAAGCAGAGAGTACCAACCTCAGTCTTTCACTTGGATCCTTGCTTGTTTCCTCCCTCCTTTGGCAGAGCTTTGACACTCTTTCCTCACTTGTCCCACTTCAAATAACACCTATAGAGTCAAAGTAGCATAATACCATCAAAGCATAGAGATCTATAACCATAAACAATATAGGATCAAATGTATATTGACCATACAAATGCAAACACCAATACAAGATTCAGAAATATACAAGAACATGGAGGAAAACTCAAATAACTTTATTGATAAAAGTAGTAGAAGAGAGGATTACAACCCAGTGGTCTGACCTAGCACCATCCTCCCAGCATGAAAGCCCTCTTCACCTCATGAAAAGCTAGATCCCCCAACACTATGATGTTTCACAGAGAAACCAGTAGCACTTCCTTACAAAATACAAAATTCCAGCCTCTGGATCTCTAAGATGAGGGATCCATATACAAATATTTGTAGGTGGGTGAATTAGCTTTTGGGATTTTGATTAGTGTCATTTATTTGATAGTTCTTGGTTCCACTTGGAGATTTCATGATCTCTTACTCATCCTTGGGCGAATTCAAAGAGCCAAGTGTCGAATAACCAGTTTCTAGAAGATTATCTGGGTTTCCACCTAGCAAACTACCTCTTCCATTTGTCTACTCTCACCCATCACACCCTATAAAAGGGCCTTTCAGTATGCATCGCACACCCCATGTGTAATAGGTGAGATGCATCACACCATAACCATGGAGCAGGTGATATGGTCCAGTTCTGAGTAGTTTTTCAGGGAGAAATCCCAGGAAATGATGTAATCAGTTGACCTTGATCCTTTAGGGTATGAAGCAACACTTATAGGGGTTTAGAAGCCCTTGGTTCATGGATGTATGTGATTGGGGTTGCAGTGACCAAATATGTCTATAACAATTGCCCCCTTAAGCATGAGGTCGTAAATCTTCTGATGTTGGGTGAAATGCTTTATCAAGAGGATCTGAGGTTTTTCAAACTGGAAGGTGACCTGTAATAAGATACAATACAATACATTATCTTCATAATATTTTCATGATCTAGCTGAGATGGGCATTCCCATGCTCAGTGTTATAAAGTCATTTTCATGTATATAGGATAGACAATCGTCTGCGTGGAAAATTGATGATTCTGGTAGAGCCATCATCCCTTAGCTTGCATGATTATCTATGCAGCTATGATGTACATTTGATGCCTTTATTTTCCTAAATATATTACAACCTGGATGGATGAAACTAGATTTTGGGTCCTCAAACTCATTAAATCTTCGCCCAAAGTACAAGTTGATCCACGTGAAAAGATGTTCTGATGTTGAACATGGAAAGACATCGCCTGATTACCAACCAATGCTGTGAGTTGTTAACAAGCGCGAGAGGAATCACCGATAATGATGATGACCCTAAAGGTACTGTAGTACAATTCACGTGGTGTGAATATATGAGTCGATGTCAAACACCACTAATGAGCCCCAAAAATGGATAATTATTTGTGCTCATTCAACCTCCTAATTCGACTTAATCCACCATTCTCATTAGTTTATTGCATGTTTTTTATTATATTTATGCTAATAGAGTGAATTGGGTTAGTCATTATGCCAACAAGTCTAATGTGTGCTTTGTGTAGCCTTTTTCAATTTGGAGACAAAATTGAAGGTTTTAATGAGCACTTGGAAGCCAAATTCGTGGGAGAACAAGGAAGAGGATTTGTTGGAAGGTGTCCCCTTCATTTATGGACCCTTACCTCGAATTCTCCACCATTAGCTTGGAGTTCAAGGGCCACCAAATCAATTATCACAAAGGCAGCCAAGCAAGTCAAGTAGGACTGCTGTTAACTACAAGTTTTGGGCAGCCGAGTCCCTAAAGTTTAGGAGGATTGTTGGGGTCCTCAATTTGTATAAATAAGAGGGCTTACGGCCTCATTTTGCTTAGCCGGTAGTGATTCATTTTGGTTAGCCAATAGTTAGTCATTTTGTATTCATTTTGTAGTCATTTTGTAGTTCGATTTATAGGCAGTAGATTAGCTTTGCTTTCAGCACATTTTCAAGTTCTCCTTGTAGACAGTTTTTGGAATGTAACATTTATTTTGATCAATAAAGATGAATCCAGCTTTGCACCAGCTCTAAATCTCTCTTAGGAGGTTGTAGCTCTTGGGTTTGGGCCCATCTCAAGCGCCCAGTACCTCCTTTGTTTACTTTCATGTGTTTTTGCTGCATTCTTAGAATAAAATCTGTTATTTAGATTTAAATCTTGTTTTGTTATTTAGGTTGTTTTTGATGAGTAAAATAGATTTTCATGCTCAGATTTAGTTGATAGTTTGTTAATAGAAAAATATTCAAGAAAAGGGCCATCAAACATTTGTGGTTTCACCTCTCCCTCAGTGGGATTAGGAGCTGTGACTAGGATGACTTTGCTGCCCACAAAAACATTGATTTTGCTTTGCCATGCAATCACTAGTGTTTGATTTTCATGTGTAGAAGTTGGTTACAAGTTCAGACTTTCGTGTTCTTAGTTGTATGAGATAAAATACATGGTTTCATTGTAGGTCACACTTCTGTTCATTCTCTTTACTAGAAGCTAGCATATTAGGTCAACGTAACTAGGTCTTTGAATTTACAAGTCTGTGTTGATTCAGTTGAATGTACACAGTGTAGAGCATCTCTACCACTCTTTCATCCACCTAAGCTTCATCAGAGCCATCTATTCCATCTCCTAGCTAGGTTCCTTGTCTCACATCTATCCTTTTGCCTACGTAACCCTACCTTTTTGTTTAATCATTGTTTCAACCTTATTTGAGCCAATTCAGCCTTCTACACCTTCTCACCGCTCCATCCACCAGTCACTGGGTCACTCCAGGCCCCTATCCTACCTCCATATCTATTCATGCATCTTCCCTCACTCACCCATCCTCTAAAATCCAATTTTTAAACATCCTGTAGAAATTTCTGAACATCCTGTAGAAATCTCTGAACATCTTGTAGAACCCCTACAAACTTCCTGTAGAAGCTCACGAATGAGGTTTTTTGATAGTCAAACCTTGTGAAACTCTCAGGAAGGGTGCTAGGGACCCCTTAGGACCTCTTCTAACCTTCCTAGCCTCCTGCAACCATTTCCTCTTGCCAATCCACCTCTGCACAGTCAAAAGCCAGTTAAAAGCACATGCATGATAGTTCTAACAACTTATTCAAAAATACAAAAAGATGTTTTTATCAGATGTTACTATAGAAGTAGCTTAGACAGATGCATTTTAGCTTCCTAGAAGACAATGTCATTCCTTTCTGTAGCTTTCAACATTTTTCTTGCACCAGTAGGGTTAGTCAGTAAAACTAGGGTTTTTTTGGATTAGTAACCGGAGAACCCACAGTATGCATATTTTTACGCCAACGTTTCAAATTCCAACTGGGATCCATCATCAGGACTCTTGAATGATGCTAGAAGAAGAGCTACTTAGAGGTAATAAATAAGGATGTGAAACCAATTTTTATAAGCAGAGGTCGGCTTAATTTAATTTAATTAATTATTAATTATTAAGCAGAGGTCGGCTTAATTTAATTTTTATAGACGAAAGATCAGAGAAGCCCTCAAAATTATCAAGCACCCGCATAATCTAAACAGAGACAATGGCTTGGAGATTAGCAGGAGCTGGCTCCCCTTAATCAGGGAAATCAGGATCGCCAACACGTCCCAGGTATAACTTATCCTCCTCCCTTATCATTAAATAAATAACAATTATAAAAATAAAAATATTAATAAATAATCAAATAAATA